>VZRR01010711.1:844277-1030387 GCA_013398015.1 Oreocharis arfaki | reverse complement strand
CCCCCCCCCAACCCAACCAAACAATCAATCAAACAAGCAAAAAAACCCCAATCAAACACCCAGATCCTTTGTATCTTTCTCAAGCTGCTACCTGGCTTCATCTTTGAATTTTCTTAGCTTTTTTTCTTCTTTTTTGAAGTTTATGAGACTTTTAAAAAGAAATAGTTTTTTTTCTTCATAACACAATACTGAAAAAAAATTGCTTAGCTTAATTTTACAACAAAGAAGAATTCCTGTAGAATTCTGATGATTTGCTTATGATCTAACAAGAGGATTTAGCAAAACAGAGAACTGAAGTAAAGCTCACCAGCCATGACCACTGAAACAAATTTTATGATAAATTTCACTTCAGTTAGCAGAGATTTGTTTTTTTTTAATAAAAGTTTGGAATTTGCATGCTGGGTCAAAGACTACTGGATTTTAAAATTATTATTATTTATTTACTGTTTAAATGTCTGGAAGACATCCAGAAACTGTCAGAAATCTTGGGACCATAGGTTGAAACTACTGACTTCACGTCATGACATTCTTTAGCCATGACCTTCCCCAAAATAAAAACATTCTTTCAAGTCTTTTCTATGATGCAGACTGCCTTAGATGTTGCTGAAAACATGCAACTGGCAGATTGTATTGGCACTGATAAAAAAAATTCTCTTCTTGGTAGTGCCCAAAGTTATGTCAAATGCTGATGGTTCCTAACTGCAGTTAGGGAGGTTCAGATTTGATATCGGGAGAAGATTTTTCAAGGGTTGGAAGGGTTGTGCAGTCCTGCAAAAGTTTTCCTAGGGATTCTGTGGAGTCTTAATCCATGGAAGGTTTTCAAGATTTAGCTAAGCGGAGCCATAGCTTACCTGATATAGTGTGTTAACTCTATTAACTATATATATAATTAACTATTAACTATATATATAATTAATCGTGTGTTAACTCTATCTGATATTCTGCAATATCAGATATAATATAATATATTAACTATATTAACACACGATATAGTGTGGAATGGTTCTGCCTCAAGTGGGAGGCTGAGCTATATGACCTCTATTTCTATGATTCCACTCCAAATTACTTATTTTATAACTACTTGTATTTGGTTTCCTGTAGAATGTCTGAACGTCTTTGTTCTATAAAGAAGCAATAATTGGGCATCTGCAGTTCAGAGTCTTACAATATGTGTCAAATTAGTGTTCCTCAAAAAATGAGCAATCAGTTTCAGGATTCTTAAAAGAACAGTGAGGAATTTCACTGAAAATATGAACTTTTAATACTCAGAAATAACAGACTATAATTTTGGATACAAATCTACTTAAAATCTGCATTATCTTACTGATTTCACTGAAGGCATGCATTGCCACGTGGCATGGCCATGCAGGTCACAGGATTTGCCCTCTGAGCACACTGGGGAAGAGTATTTAGTAATTAACTGAGAATGGAGCTGTGCTATCTGATGAATCACTGATGGACTGTGGGACTCACAGCAAAAGCCTTCCAGTGGAGCAGGGCTGGCAGAAGTTAGGGACTATGTGCAGCACTCGTCCAGCAAGCCAGGGTTAGACTGAAGTTTTGCTTGTCCCAAAGGCACAAAACCAGTCATCCATTTGTTTCAAGAGGTAATTGTATTTTTTGATCCTTGAATATGTTGAAACTGTAATTCTACTGATGCAGAAATAGCGTGTAGTTATATTAATTTTCATATGGGTTTTCTTTGCGTTTTATCAGATCCCACTGATGGCCCAATCGTACACATCCATATTCTATAAGCAATGTCTCTTAATTAATTCAGACTACAACCTGTTCCCATAAAACTCTATCAGGCAGGGTTTATTTATGGGAACATGGCTAAACAGTAATGTTTACTGGTCACTGGCACTGCAATTACTTTTCAAAATGTCCTTGAAGCAGGTTTGATTGGTCTACCAAACACTCAATAAGCCATTCTTACTTAGCAAACATAAATAGCAGTTTAATTTAAGATCCCTAGCGCACAGCATAATATTTAACAAACAAACAAAACAAACCAAACACTTTTGGTCCAGGCCAAATAGTGATTTAAAGTACTGCAGCATCTAACATTTAGTTTCCCTTCTTGCAGTGAAATTAATTGCAAAGTTGCCTGCAGAATGAGAACTGAATTGCAGTTCAGCTCATCACACAGGGTGAAAACTGACCACCTGAAAGTCCTGTACAAAAGGGCAGGAAACACCTACCAGCTGCAGGTGAACACTGAGAACAAGGATGTGTCTGCACTACAGTCCATCCTCATGCCCAGGTGTTTGAGGTATGCCCTAAGGTAAAAAAAAAAACAAACCTGAAGCTGTTAGCAACAATATGACAAATTAAATTCTCTATGGCAAAATAAATTCTTAGCTATTACCTACTTAGTGAAAGTTTATTACTTCAGTTGCATAGATAATGTTGGCATGAAATTCTCATTTAACTATATTATGCCACATTTGCAGCAGCACTGATGTCAAAGAATTCAAAATTGGGTTTTTTTGAAAACAAGTCACTGAAGTCTGAAACAGAGAAAAATGGAGGCTTTCATGCACATAAACCCCTCATTTGTGTTCTCTGACAGCAAACTGAGTCTCAGAGCCACACGAAATCAATTGACCTCCAGACTGCAATACATTTAACCCTGATGTTTCTGCTTCGATTGTGTGCTTAATATCAAACAATCTGATTTATCTTTAACTACATGACAGGGAGGAACAAAAAACCTGTGTTGAGATTGTGGGTAGGTGCTGAAGGACAGAAACCTCAGTGAGACTACAGATGTGGAATTTCAGTCTTGTCTATTGAGTTATGGTAAAATATTAAAGAGCCTTTTCCAAACTTTGTGCTTCCTTTTGGGTCTCTAGTGCATCCCTTGGGCTCCCTGTGTCCTTGGGCTTTGGATCTTTTTCTGGTCCTTATTGAACAAAGACTAGGTTAACAAACTGTATTTAAGAGCAGCTCTAGAAGTGATTCTCAGACACTCATCTTCCACGATACATTTATAAAGCTGAACATACTTCCCGAAGTACTGAGTACTTTATCACAAGATGGTGGTTGAGTAACTAGGAGGATGTGGGAAACATGGTAGGAAATCAGAACTCCTAGGCCTTAACTGAGAAACCTAAGCACTGGTCCTACATGCTGGTTTGCTTTTATTATCTCTCTTCACACCCCTGACAATTTTGGGAAGATATGTTTGAAGTTACTCTCCTGTCAAGATGCAGAAGGTCTGGGCTTCCCCTCTCTCACTCTCTGGAAATTTAGACTATTATATATTTTGTATTTGACTTTTGTAGACAAGATTGATCATCTCTATAATCTCTTATTTCTACCTCTATAGTATGCCTATATACAATTGCTGCAATATCAGATAGTTCAGGTAAAGTCAGTTACAAAACTGCTCTACAAGGTTTAGGTCAGCTCTGGTAGTGCTGAAAGTGTGGGGTTTTTTTTTTGTTTTTTTTTTTAAATTTACTTCTAAATTTAGGCAGATGCTTAGAAGAGTTGTTGTAGAGTGCAGTTTTGGACTTGAGCTCCCTAAGCATTACTTCAGATGCTGAGTTTGCTTTTATCCTCTGATCCAAGTGACCTAACCAGGGTGGTTCAAGGAAGCCTGGGGGGTGAGTGCATCCTGTGTACACAGACAGAGCTGGCAGCTCAGGCCAGGCAGTGTGGACAGAGCACAGGGGCTCAGTGCTGTGTTGGTGTCTGACCTGCAAGAGCTCTGAATTCAGCAACTCTTGAATACTATTTAGTCTTCAACCCTACACCATTTTGGCTTTCTAATTAAACAAAGGCTTTTATTCTTTATTAAGGTACTGCCAACTGCTCAGTCACCTGGCTGAGCCTCTTTTTCTATATCTTTAGATTAGTAAATACTTTATATAACACTTTATCAAATATTTCTTGTGATAACAGAAAGCTAAAAGGGAGCAGGGAAATTATCAGTGAAGTAATTACACAGCTTTTTCTGGAAATAATATTTTTTGCAACAGGCAGAGTTGCTGGTGCAACAGGCAGGGTGCTCCTAAGGGTGTGGTTTTTATTTATATTTGATAACTTTTTCTCATCCTGATACTGGAATTTACTACAGGACTTCCAGGACAAATTCAGGCAGAAAGGTCTTCAAAAAAAAGGATATCAGAACAGGCTATCATTGCTAAGGAGGAAAGGTTTCATTTTAACAAACTCACAAAGTAAACATGTAAGAAAACTTTCTTAATAAGGAGCTATTTTAAAAGTGCCTAATAGCATAGTAAAAGTGGCTTAATAAAACTGCTCAGATGGATTTGACATTTATGGGGCTTTTCTGTGGGGTGATATATACATTACGGCCTGAACTAAGATCCTGAACCAAATACATTTGCACTTCTTTGCACCTGCAATGTAGCCACACGAAAGAACACATAAAAATAGATGATCTCTTTCAATTTATTACAAAAAAAATTAGATACTAATTTTTTCAACAGACCTAGTTCTTAAATCCACACCAAGGAAACAAACTAGCTCATTAATATGTAAAATATGTCTTTAAATGTTCTCAGCATTCATCACAGTTATATTTTAAAATGTGAGAAGTGCAAGGTTTATGGGATTGAACTGATATTTGGATGTTCAGACTGTCTGGGAGCTGTTCAGCATCATTCCATGGGGCTTTCCATCTTCAAAGACTCCAGAGTACTTTCTAAAACATGAAGCTGATGCAACTTCCACCCATTCACCCAGGGACCCCTCTCAGCCTTGAGAGCTGAATCGCAGCTATCTCAGAGGGATTCCAGGAGGGAACAGTAACACAATGGACAAGACAGACACTTGGGAAGGGAAAATGGCCAAGGGCATCAGGACACTACTTGCAGGGCTAAAAGATCTCAAATGTCTCAGCAGGGCATAACAGACCTTGGTATGCTGAAGTAGCACCAGCACTAAAACCAGTCATGTGTCCTACATGTCTGCAAGATAAACCTGCCAGAAATAGATCATTAATTTTTCATCCCTATGAGAAGCACTGCAATTTTTCCATGACATGAAGTGAGACCTGCATCAGGGTGTATCACTGAGCAAAGCCTTAAGTCCTTATCATACCAAAGCTACCTGTAAAGCCCCCATGTAATGCGCTCAACAGAAATGAACCACCCCAACATCTCAAAGAGTTCTCTTTTAACCTTCTGTCCACAATAAAATTTACCATGAAAGATGTTTTATGCAGTTCCTAACTAGGTCAGTTATTTCTGGTTTTCAGTCTGTGTTTGGATATATATTTTCCTTTGGCTTTATACAAGATAGTCACAAATTTTAGTAATGGAACTGCATTTTTTCATTTAAACTATCATGACTGTTATAGTCACATGTCTCAGAATCCCATGACCCAGAATATGGTGTGCGTTATATTAAAGAATATATAACTGTCCTAATTAGAAAAAAAACAAATTAATTCTCCTGCAGACATCATAAATAGTAGGGTACTGTTAAATACGCTTTTCATGTATCTGAACTTCTCACAATCTAGATATATAGTGAATTAGCTGAAATCAAAATGCATCTCTGTATGATCTAAATAATAAAAAAACTAAAAATGTCTAATATATATTTTCTCAACTGGAAAATATTTATTACCCTTTACTTAACAGTTTAAAATAAAAAAAAAAAGGCATGCATTTTCATACAAATCTATTGACTACTTTAAACCAAAATTGTAATTTCTTATCTGAGGAATTGGGTCATTTGGACCAAGTATGACTTCAATTTTTTAATTTCTTCATTCTCTTCAAATATTTAGCAAACCAGTGAATTGCAGACAGATTTTCTATCTTTCGCTTTGGAATTTAAAAAAGAATGCTCGCAGGACTTGAGAATAGACGGTGTGTTGAGATTCGGTGATAGATTTTGTATCCATGCAATTACATGTAAAAGAGAGAGCAGTCACAAAGAATAACCATGGGAACCTCATCTGGTTTAACAAGTGCAAGGTGGTGTGCTGGGGTCAGGGCAAGAAAGATGAGAGACCCTTCACAAGGGCATGTAATGACAGGACAAGGGGGAATGGCTTCAGACTGGAAGAGAATGGGTTTAAATTAGATATTAGGAAAAAACTCTTAACTGTGAGGGTGGTGAGGCACTGGAACAGGTTTCCTGGAGAAGCTATGGTTGCCCCATCCCTGGAAGTGTTCAGGGCCTGGTTGGAGGGGGCTCTGAGCAACCTGGTCTAGTGGAAGGTGGCCCTGCCCATGGCAGGGAGTTGGACCTGGGTGATCTTTAAGGTCCCTTCTAACCAAAATTGTGCTATCATTGCTCACAAGGAAGCAGAAGCAGAGCTCAAGCTCTAGAATTCATTGATTTATTGATCATCAAAGGAAATTGATAATAAAGAACATCTTTTCAGTACACAGATAGCTTAAGTGTGTGATAATATGACCAGAGGGATGCATTTAACATGGGATTAAATATTACGGAAGAATTTAAATAGCATGATGTTGATGTGAGCAACATTAAATGTTCTTGAAGCTCTTCAATTATTTAGAGTTTTTTTAGTAGTTAGAATAAACATTTTTCCAGACAACAGGATTTATTACTCATTCTAAATGACTGTAATTTACTGTGACTTTCATTTATTACAGACAACTTCAGTAGGATTATTATTATTACTAGATGAGATATGAGTTCACAAGGCTTGTGGGTGCAGCTCTCTGTTTTTAGCAGTGATCTGCTGTGGGGAGACAAGAGTGTGTCCCACTTATAGAATGCAGGAAGTTCCCATGGTTTTTTTGACTGGCGACCACATAGGACTTTTGAACCCAAAAGGAGCATTAAGCAAAACCAAGGTCAGATATTAAACTCTTATTGAATTTAATTTAATGAATGAATTTAATGAATTCACTGAATGCAGAGAAAAAATCATATGAGTTAAATTTAGTGTTGTCATTCACACCCCTATGATTTCATTACTATGTGTCAGCTCTTTCTGAAAAATTTCTATCATCACTAAAGGCAGAGTTTTTCTCAATTACACTTGAATTAACTTTCAAAAATGTGTTAGTGGAGATCAGTGTGTTTGCCAGGAAAATGTTGCTGTTCCCTGAGAATGTTCTTGAAACAAAATATTTTTGCTATTATCTGCCTTTGTCCTGCTGCTGCTCCATAGCAACTTTTCAAGTGTCTTTCAAAACACTCTCCAATCGTGTCTCACTGTGTAAGGACATAATGCAACAACAACAACAACAACATTCTTTTGCCTTTATTTAGTTCTTCGCTCCACAATTTTCCAAGAGGTTGAAACTTAAAAAAATGGGAAAATGTTCACATCACGACAGAGGAAAAATCATGACTCTGCATTAGTGTTATGATACAGATATCAAAAGCAAGGTAACAGTGAAGGGAAAAAGATAAGAAAAAGAGAATTTTAAAGTAAGAACTTCTACTTGAACAACTTCATTTTTAATGGGTTGTTGGAATTTGTTCCTGTGATTCATTTTTGATTAATTCTTTGGAAAAGATTTTTCTTATCAACAACAAAAAAAAAAATGGTGGTATAAAGGATACTTTGTGCAAGACCTTCTTCATCCTCTAGAAGGTCAAAAATTCATTATTTAAAATGCTACTGATATATCAGTCAACAAAGCTAGAGAACACACCTCCCCATCATTTTCAGTGTTGAGCAGAACTCCCTGGAGTGCCAAGAGATCTATCCTCGCCTGATATCAGAGATATGAAAGTTAGAATTAAAAGACAAGATGTGGAACATTTTGGGGTGGGCCTAAGTACAGAAATGATAGATTGCCATATAAAATGCAGGTAAATGAAGGGCACTAGTCTGTCATTTGATATAATCTTGATCATCTGTGTTGGCATTTTGAAGACTGAAACTGCTTATCCTGGGTTTGGTTGCGAAGATTGCAAATTGAAAGGGAAAAATGCCCACAGATTGAATAGCATGGCTCTATAAATCTCATTTGGTTTTTTCTTCTCTTCATATTTAATGATTGATGTTATTGTCTGATAGTAAGTGAAGGCTTACTAATGACGTTAAAGTATATGAAATCAAGAAAACCTGCACTAAAACTTCCTAAAACTGGCACTAGCCATGTATCAACCTCATATTTAATCTACTCCAGTGGAACAACAGCTTGACAATGTGGAAAATGTCTCAAAAGTAGCCTATTATGGAAATTTTTAATCTACTAATTCAATACAGCCGTGAAATCTTGAACATCATCATAAATTATACTGATACACAGCAGAATATTGTTTGCCTTTTGAAGTCACATGCTGGTTGCTGAATTCAGACATTTAAGAGTTTATCACTAGTATGTTTTACATGTGCACCATTATCCTACTGATTTAAAAAAAAAACCCTTTATAACAAACTGCAGACATATTCATTCCTTAATTACCCCACTTTCTCAGTCCTCTGTGGTCTGTGGGTAGCTGTGACCTGAGCTGGATTTGTGCTGACAGGAGACTTTGTCTCCCAGGTGTCAGTGTGCTCGTTTTGGGAGGTTCTTGTGCTGAAGGATGAAGGGCTGGAGCTAAAGCATTAAGGCTTGCTTTGGTTTCGTCCCCAGTTTTACAACAAGTTTATTCCCCTGGATATAGATCTCAGTCCCTGTGAGCAAAGCCACAGTTTCCAGGCTCTGATGAGAGCTTCCTGTGTGAAGACTTGTAAGTTAAGTGTGAAATTCATCACACTGCAGGAATGCAGAGAGTTAAACTTCTTCTGTGCCACTGAAGTGTGCTTTAATTCTTATTCTGTGTTTATTCTCTTCCCCTTCCCCTTCCCCTTTCCCCTTGAAAAAAACTGTATTTGCTGACTACCCTGAACTCTTACTAAAAAATCTTTTTTTTCCCCCATCTTTTTCTGTAATTAATTTAATCCTGCAATAGTTAACCTAGGTCCTGGTGAATGAGACTTCAACAGTCAGTCTGTGGATTGAAAGGAATAAACTTCATCTGCATGAGGTAAACAACTCTCTCTGTTAGAGCAAAGCCACAAATCTCAGTGGAAGACCTCCCGCATGAAAGGTATCAAAGAATCCCACTCCATCAGCTTTCCTTAGAGCACACAGCAATTTATCTCAGCTCTGCAGTGCCAGGAGAGAAAGTAATAGCAGGAAGAGGAGGCTCAGTCTGTAAATAGAGTCTCTCCTGAAAGCCTTTTCACCCAAGGTGAACTTCTGGCCTTGTTGAAAGTGATGGTAGGATTCCCATCAACCTTATCTGCGCTGGGAAAGGGTTGGAAAAATGTTTACTTGTTGAATGCTGTGGAGCTGCATTTATTCCAGCACATTCATTAGACCTGGAACTTGTTTCTGCACAGAAAATGCTGCACTTCATTATGATTAAACGAGGACAGTTACCCTATCATTGATACAATTCAATGAAATTTAAGCAAGTGAAATATGCTCTTCTATGCGAAAAAGGTGGAAGACACACCTGAATAAGGGACCTTTCTTCTGATTTTGTATCTACCTTTTGTTTATGCATCAAGACAGGCAGGGAGTGGAACTGAAATTTTATTTTTTGTTAATAAATGGCATCTTTCAGCAAAATATTTACACCAATAGAAAACTCTTGTGGCCAGGCTTGATTTAAAAAGGGAGCAATTGGGAACATAGCTAGTTGTTAAACCTGGATGAAGGCTAAATTGCAAGCTGGCTCTAATGTATTTGCGAATAATTCCTTTAGATGTCTGAATGATGTCACTGGGACCTTTTCAAGGCACAGTCAGTTCTTTTCTCTCGAAGTGATTGGGTGGAAAACATGCTTCAGGAATGGTGGGAATTTTTAAAGTCTTCAGAAACTGTAAGTTCAGTGGTCTGAATTCTCTGCGGTGTTCTGGCTGCCCATGGTCGCACAGTGCTGTGCGTAAACTTCTGCCTTCCCAGGGGAGCAGGGGGCAAGAGAAAAGCTGAAAGTCAATGGAAGTTCAGTAGCAATGGAAAGAATTCATCACAGTGCAGACAGTCTGTGACAACCACTTAGTCCTCAAAACAAATCTCCAGTGGCTTATATAGTTTCAGTCAGATGAATTTTAGTCACAGAGGGAAAAAGGCAAAAGAAAAACTTTAAGCAAAATAAACAGAATATCCATAACTTCTACAGGCAGGAAAAGAAACACTCTCAGAAGCCCTTTGAGCTGTTCAGGCGTCTTCTTGGGTCTGGCTGATGGACCTTAAAAAGCCAAAATTTTATAAATGAAATTGCATTTGCACTTAATGGAAGCACCTGATTAGGTGGAATCCTGGAATTATTACTAGGAATTATGCTGTGAGTGGTGGTTTCAGGAATCTTTTAACTAAGATCTTTATCCCATAACAAATGTATGAAGGTAATCACAGAGAGAAGCATCTGTTTTGTCAAACATGCATTTTAAATTATGTTTGTCTCAAGAAACATTTTAATTGAAAGAGACTAAGTATCAAATATACAAAATTTGAAACAAAGTTCAACTTTTAAGTAAAAATTTTTTCAATACCCAGATCATAGCTCTGAAATAGTGACCCAAAGAGGGGCAAATTAGGATTTTTCAGTGGTGACCAACTAAGAGCAGTGGTGACCTTGGTCTTAAATAAACCAAGGCAAATGTTGAAGATGATCATTGGTCACTTGGAAATCCTAGAGGTATAATTCTGCAAGAACGCTGATATGTTCTTATGTGCTTCCCTGTCAATGCTAAAACCTAAAAGTTAGGACTAGAAATCAGAAGAATATATTTCACCATTTTAATTAAGCCATTAGAGACAAACATTTTAAGCTGAGTGACTGCCTGCATGATTAATTGCTTTAGCTTTCTACCTGCAAAGTAAAAACTGCTAAAAAAGATACTAATGCATGTTTACCCATGTAGATCAACTTAATATTTATCATAAACCGTTTATGGAGCTGTTGAGATTAGACACATCTGCCACAAATGCTGAACTAACAGATTAAAAGCTGGGTTTTCTATTTTTGTTTCATGCAAGACAACTAGTTAAATTTCAGGATTCCCGAAGGTATGTCTTGCTTCATTCATTGATATTATGACATTTTGGTACCTTTCTATTGAGTTGCTATATACTGTCAGTGCAAATTTAACTAGTGTCTTAAAAAGAAAAAAGCCAATATAATTCCAGAAAAGCTAGCTCAGGTTTTCCATTTATTGTCCTCAATTTTTGCATATCAGTCAGTTGTCGAAAACACCACTATCTACATACAAAACCAACAACAGCAACAACAGGATGCTATGGTTCACATTGCTATGGAATCTTAGACAGGAGAAGGAGTAAATCATAAATATGATTGATGGTATGACCTCAGTTTTAACCTTGAGTGTCAAACTGACACTTATTTCCTATTCATTCTGTTGAAAGTCAAAAGCAAAGTACAGAAGATGCATCAGAAAGACACATTAGAGACATATAGAATAGCTGTTTGGAGGTGTGTGTCATGCCAAAACACTGAACTGCATTATAGCTAGGAAGGGGGAAATACACATTTTTATTACAGAAAAATTATCATAGAAAAAGTACAGAGAGGGAGACAGTCTCCAGTCATCCTGTCTTTTTACAATTTTTAACTTATTTTTTCATCTTATGTTTGCATATATATATATTTACATGAATTAAGATATATAGCTATGGTTAATACCTGTAGTTTTCACTGTCTTACAGAAACCATAAACCTACCTTATGAAAAGTGAAGTTGACGTAAATTTTAAGGGACTGAACTTGTGACAGTTTGATTAAAAATTCAGGTTTATTGCTATTACTTAAAAATTAGAATAGTGTGTTATCAGAATACAGAATCCCTGTTCCAAGAAAGATGCAATGAAGTAGAGCAATGTGCAAAAGAAAATAATTTTGAACAGCATGGCTGCTGGGAATTAGATTTTTTTTTTCAGACAAAAAAACCCAAAAGGTTTGCCCTCACTGTGCAAGTTCTCTCCACACTCCTTCTTCTCTTAGGCTACTAAAGGAAGAAGATAATTTAATGGCTTTTGAAGAGTGGGTAATTATACTGTAAAATGGGCCACTAATAAGAGTTTAACAGAAATCTGAAGAAGCAAGAATTCCAGGAATATCTAAAAGTCTGATGACCAGTCCCAGTGACTTTTGCTAGTATTTGCTCACAAATCATCGAAGAAATTCTCTAGGTATATTTGTGAGACAACACAAAACAAGACAATATCAGATCAGATTCTTGTTACAGCATATATTTATAGTAGAAATTAATCCCTTAAAATTCAATGTTTGCTCAGTGCTTTCTAGAGAGTTCAAACAAATATTTTTTCAGAAAATATAAAATCAATTCTAATTGTATGAGTGACTATTCAGGAAATGAATTTTTTTTTTATTTCAAGGGGCATACAATTTTATGATGGCTAAGTTTTTCTTAATATCAGCTGGGTGACAGAGAAACTTGTGCTGCAAAATAGAACAGATTTCATAGATATTCTAAATTTCTGACCTTGAAAGGATTAAAAAAAAAAAAAAAGTAATAAAAAAAGAAGTGCTGAGTGGTCCTTGCTTTGTTCTCAGAATGATGACTATCTGGTAACAGCTGGTGATTGATCGATACTATACAATCAAATTAAGGTCATGGTGAGTCATTCTTGAGTATTAATTAATTTCTTAGCATTATGAATGCAGCTATATTTAGCTTGTTCTATAAATATTAGCTACACCTAACCATCTTTAGTGCTTTCAATAGCTATCCTTTGAGATGGACATTAGCTGAAAATTTATATCAAGGAAAAGTTCTACAGTAAGGAGATACACAGTCATTTTTTATATCCCATCATGAGACAGGAGAAGAAAAAATATTTATGAAAAACTTTAGTGAAATCTTCCTAAAAAAGCTACCAGCATGTGAGCCCATTTGATTGCAGCTACAGAGCGCATAAAGCACTAAATGTAGGGACAGTTTAAGGCGCTAAATGGACACTTAAGGTCCTCTAATTTCACTATTTTTACTATTTCATGGAATCAAAAAAATTATTTCTCCCTCTAAATGAGTGAAATTTGCCTTTTTGATCACTAGTTACTCCAGATTGACCCCAGAAAAATGCATATTATCTAAGAAAAGCATCTGCTGTGGAGTAATGGATGCACCCAGAGATTTGGGAACCAAAATACTGGGCAGGTGTTCTGATTCTTGAGAAGACTTCTGCAGAGATTTCACAGTAAAAAAAACAGCTTTAGGAAAAAAATCTTTTGAAAACAAAATACACTTTTTTTTTTTTAATTTATGAAGCCATGTGTACTTGTTCTTTAAGTTAATACTTTGAAAGCAATAAAAAATAGAAGGAATGCAATCACACTTTTGAGGTTTTTTTAGAAACTGTTAATTATATTTCTTCATTAGTTGAAGTAAATTCTCATAAATTCTGAACACTTCCTGTGGCCAATACAAAGGCACCACTTTTTCTCTGTGAAAGTAAGCTAAAACCAATTCATGTTAGAAAGTAGACTATAAAACTAAGTAATTGGATGAAAAATCAGGGGCTGATGAGTGATTAATCCCTCTGTGCATTAGTGTCCATTTTGTGGCTTGGAAATTCTTTGCTCTTTCAATATTGTGATTTTATTGCAATGTTCAGTTTGCTAATGAGGTTTTTGAATATTGCTTCATATATTGACTTTAAATACAAAATAGATATTTAGCAGGTCATCTACTCAGTGCTATCTTTGAGTGATATTTGAATAACAGATTTTTTAAAAACAACAGTTTTAGCATCTGAGAGTACTAACTTTAAATGGAATTAGTTCCTCCATAAATTAATTTTGCATACCTTCATGAGGAAAACCTCCCTAATGGTAGTTAATGTCAACGGCGTCCAAAAAAGCTTGTTTTATTTCACAGATGCTTTAATAAATCATTTTTATTCACTTTTATTTTTGCTTATCCTTGCTGTGATTATTTTTGTGCTTCCTTCAACATTTCTAAGTTTTTCACAAGACAGTGTGTCATTTTAATTCCAAGATATAAAATGCAATTAGAAAACAGAATAATCAGAAACAGTGTGCTTCAGTGTCAAAATTGATTGCCGCCTCCCTGTTTTTTCATCCTTGGATTTCTTATTTGGCTTTGGGATTTTGTTTAGTTTGCGTTTTGTTTTCTCTTCCCTGCTTGGAGATTTTTTCTGTGTGCTAGACATCATATTTTATCTCTATTGCAGAATATCTGGATTTTTCATAGATGTAGGTTACAGATAATGGAATATTTATTCACTTGAATGAAAACATAACAATTAGCTCTATCAGAGAGTTTGCAGTGTTTTTTGTACTGTCTTGCAGCTGCGAATGCAGAATTGCCTTCTCTCTCTGTGACAGACAGATGGCACTCCAGTCTTCTATCTACCGTGCCTGTGAATATCTCAAGGTAGTCCTTAGGCCAGATAAATTGGGCAGTTACCCAAAGGTGCTGATAAACTGCTGAATTTCTGTGGCAGACAGCACGATGAACACCTCTCTAATATCACCCAAATTCTGAGGATCATCACTGTGGGAACTAAACATTTCATCCCCTGAGTTTAATGAGTGTTTGGTTGTTCAAAATTCCAATCCCAAGAAACAGTTGTTAACACAGCAGAATTTGCTTCCTCGGAAGTCAGAAGATGTATCAGTTTGTGTCTGAGTAGATGTTCGCTGAGTATTCCTGAAAGTTAAGTAGTGGAAAGTCTCTTTTGATGGATTTGAACCCTACAGTTGTTTTTTCTGTCATTTGAACTGAAACATAGGGCAAAGCATCTGGTTGCAGTTGTGTATCCAGTCCTCACAGGAGGGAAATTTCCTGCCATTTTAATTAAAACCTGTAGAGGCCATAAACACTGTCATTTAGAGGGTGCTTGGTGTTGTAAGAACTGTGCTGTGTGGCTTTTGTTTAATAAGAGCCATAGTCATCACTACATTGTATGCAATTACTAGTTAAGTTGGATCTTGTAATTCCCAAGCTGTCCTGCACTTGGAAACTGGAGTGGATAAGATGAAAAAAAATCTACCACCCCAGCTGGAAATTAAGAATCACACCACTCACTCAGCCCTTCTCTGTCTCTCACCACCCCAGTGGCATGAGGACAAGAATCAAAAGTAAAACATGTAGATTGAGATAAGAGCAGTTTAATAACTGAAAACAAAGAAAAATACAACAATAATGGTTAATAATAATAAAAAGGGGAAAAGAAAAAAAAACAGACAAACAAGCAATGCACAATGCAATTGCTCAACACTTGATGACCAGTGCCAGACCCTCCTTCCCAAACTGAGATCAACCACCCTTCTGGGTAATTCCCTCCTGTCTATATGCCAGGCATGAGACTCTGTGGTGTGGAATATCCCTTTGCCCAGTTTTCTTTTGTGCACCTCCTCACTGGCAGAGCATTAGACAAAAAAAAAAGAAAAAACAGTCCTTGGCTTAGGATGAACATGACTTAGCAAAACCCAAAAGATCAGTGTGTTTTCCACACCATTCTCACTCCCAGTCCAAAAGCACAACACTGTACCAGCGACTGAGAAGGAATAGCTCTCTCCCAGATGAAACCAGGAGAGTCTCAAGGAAGAATTAACTAATGAACTTTTCCTAACAGATGACTTTTTCATGGAAAAAAGTGCAAGGAATAGAAATGTAATTTTCCACATCTGAGCTGTTTATCCAGCAGATTACTACCTTCATCATGTGAAAGGTTTTTACTCAAAACTCACCTAAATCTCATCCTCTTTGATATTTTTTACATAGCAATGCATCAAAGAAAAATATGGTAATGCCTTTTCTATACAGAACAAATACATTTTACTCTTCCCTGAATCTCCCATTTGTTTTCTGTCTTTTCTAATATACTCTGAATCCTCATCTCTAATTGAAGTCACTAATTGTAGTTCATGTAAAAAATTTTGATTATTGCAAAATTACGATCAGACTGTGATCCATGAATGCACACATGGGTTCTGTCTTACACCTTTTCTTTTGTATCTCCAAGGACTATTTTCCAAAACAAAGGAAAAGGTCATGTCACTGGTTTATCTGATATGATTTTTTCTTTTCAAATCATATTTATTACTTATCAATTTCTTCTAGGTGACCTTTAATATATTGTTTATTTTTACTGGGTTTTTTTCATGATAAGAAGTTACACTGAACTATCACTAGCCCCCTTGCTTCTACTTTTAAAATCAGGCACTGAGTTCACTATATCTGGGATTCCAGAACCACATTTATTGTCTGAGAACTTCTAAAACAACCATTAAAATCCCAGAGATCCATTTATTTTGTTTTATTATTGCTTACACAGTTTAACCAGGAAGGGAATGACACCACAGTTGTCAGAGCACACCCATCAAAGATTTGGTGGGATTTTACAAGAAAGGATGTAAATGGTTGAGATAACACCCAAGAAAGAAGAGTAGTGTCCTGCTTAGTTTTTTCTTCTCTCAGTTCTCTAACATAGTAAATCTGAAGAAGGTCATTAAAACCTTGTATTTCTTCATGAAGTCTGTAGATGTTCTAAGCTTGTCATTGTGAAGTCAGTTTTCAGGCTGACATCACAGTGGAAGATAGAAGTAGACTTTTCATATAAGGGAAGTGTTATAAAGAAGGCTCTTTCTTTCTAGAACTTCAGAACGAATTTTGGTATTTTAAGAGTTCCTTAAGATTATTATATGTAATGGAATTATTTAATGATAAATTAGATTAGGTCTGGTATTGTAAAAGATAGATATATAAAACAGATGCTTTAATGAGAGAAAAATAGGAGCAAGGAAGCACATTACTAGCCTTACAAATAAAATAATGTCATAAATTATATTAACCACAGTATTCTGTTTCTAGGCTACTAGAGAACATTGCCTATTCCAACAATGTATATAATGGAAAACAGTTTGATGTGTGGCTTATGCTTGCCATTTCCCTTTTTCATTTTACCACAGTAAGCTTTTTATGGTGCCTTATTCTTGGCCAGGATTCCAGGTTGTTGCTTAAATCAGTAAGAAATAATACAAATTATTTGATTTTTTTGTTTGTTCATTTTAGTATTCTATTTTTAACAGAATAGGCTGAGATTATTTCCTGTCTATATTTAAAAACAGATTTTTGACTGTTCAGCTCTATCTAGCAATTACACACAGACCTGACAGGTGCATATCTTCCATTAAAATTCCACTGGGCATTGAAATTGGGATTTTCCAGACACCAAAGCAAGCTTGGTAGGATTCACAGTGTAATGAAATTATGTGACCTTTGCATTTGCATTTTCTACATGAGGTGCACCTGGGACTTACGTGGTTGAGCAGACACTGCTGTGGAGCCACTTTTGCTGTTGCAGCACTGAGTCTGGAGCAGTCATAAGGACTGTAAAGCTTCTTCATAACCTCAGTGAAAACTGCAAGATGATTCCTGTTCCTTCCTTCAAATTCTGCTGAAACTCCTGTTGCCAGCTGAGTCTTGCACCATAGTCTCCTAATTACTTCACAGAAACGTAAAATCATGGAGTGGTTTGGGCTGGGAGGGATCTTAAAGATCATCCAGTTCCAATTCCACTGCTGTGGCCAGGGATGCCTTCCCCTAGATCAGGTTACTCAGAACTCCATCAAGCCTGGCCTTGGACGCTTCCAGGGATGGGGCATCCACAGCTTCTCTGGGTAACCTGTGCCAGTGCCTCACCACCCTCACAGTCAAGAGTTTCTTCCTACAATCTAAACCTGCCTTCCTTCAGTTTAAAGCCATTGCTGCTTGTGCTGTCTTTAGATGTAAAAATTTCCTCTCTGTCCTTCTTTTAGGCTCTCTTTTCTTCATTCTGAAGCCTTTTGGAGACTCTGATTTTTTTTTTNTTTTTTTTTTTTTTTTTGTGTTGGGTTTTTTGGTTTTTTTTTGTTAGTGTTGTGGATCAGATGACAAGATTCTGTGCTGTTCAGTGTGGCAATATATAACTGCAGTATGGCCAGAAACAGACATGAAAAATTCAGCACCCTGCAAAGTAAGAACAGCAAAATAAACTGAGGATTGAATTTATAAGGATTATAAGAATAGAACTTAAGAAAAGGAGTACTTTTGACAATTATCAATTAACTTAATTCTCTCTAAACTTTGGGTCTCTAAAGGCTTGTCTTGCCTTCCTCCACAGGAAATTCTTCAGATTTGAATTTATTCTGTGGTTCATTTCACTGGGTTTACAGTGGTTTATATGGAAAAAAAACCAACTTCTCTTTGAATAAGAGAAGATAGTGAAAGGTTGTGGAGCAAGGGATCTGAAAGGGGACTTTGACCTGAAAGTTGATGTATGACAAAATCTCAAGGAAATATTTCTTAAATTGTGTTGGATCTATTAGCATTAAAAACTCTCACATGGGATTTATTATTTTATACCAACAAAGCTGAATAATGCTTGGAGTCCCTGATTCTGCTAGGATCCCACTGGGCCAATCACAATACAAATGCATGGAATAAGACTGTCCTTGCCCTCACATATCCAATTTCACCATGTGAGGTGACGCAGCCATCCTGCAGTACTTAGTCACCTCTTGTAGCTGAGCTGCAGTCTCAAGATGCAAACTTGTGATTGGATCACTTTGTGAGCTTTATGTTTTTCCTTCAACCAGTTTTTAGCATTTCCTCACCCGTGGGTACCTCCCTACTTTTTGACCTAACAGACTTCAGAGCCACTGCTCTCTAATACCAATCCAATAGATGTGGCTGCACTGTCTTCCCACACACATTCCCTTCAATTTGCTTAGATGGAAATGCATTTTTATTAACTGGACCCAATTTACTGAATAATCCAGACTGCACTGTCTGGTTGTCTCTTCAGTTTTTCATCAGCCTTCTTTAATTTATGATCTATGGTTTTGGGATTATTTGCTGAATATATGGAACAACCGCCAGGTTAGAAACAGTCTTTCTAAGATCTCAAAGGAAACATTTTTATTTTGCAACTTTTTTTTAAAATTAATATCTTCTCTTTTAGGTCTCAATATTTTTTTTTAATCAGTTCGCTGGAGACTTAATTCACATTAAACACTGATTTCTATTTATGCACTTGTGGATGAATCATCCGACCAAAGACTCAATACCAAGAAATATTACTTCTTCTGGATTAATTGATTAATTTTTTGCTACATTTTATACTTCTCCACCATGAAGTGGCACAGCGCGAAGGGAGTGAAGCTGTAGAGGTTGCAGCCCTGAGGACCTGTCACCTACACTACTTGCATTCCAGAGATTTTTCTGAAGGACAGTTTTAATGCACACTGAAACCCCAGTAAGTTTCAGTGCACTGTGGTACAGTAGGTGTGCAGTGAGAAGCAGGCCCAAGGATTCTCTAACAGCCTCAGTCTGTAAGGAGTCCAGCTTGTACACAGCTGTGAGATGAAAACCATAAAATGGGGCTGGATGCCGATTTTCTTCAAAGAGTTAACCCTGACTTTAGCAAAAATGCTGGCATTGACACTCTTTTCTTAACAGTAGCAAAATCAACTCGAAATATATCTATTTGACACCATAGTCTCTATGAAATCCTACCAACCACTAATTCTTCGTAGACTAAATCCATTTTCCTAATGTTTGATGTCAAGTTTATAACTGGCCAGGTCATGCTGCTTAGCACCGTTAAATTAACTGCAAAATACCTACACATGTTGAGTCTTTGTTCTACTCAGTAAAATTGTGGGGATTAGCACAGTTAATTATCAAAGTCTAGAGATTCCCAGGCAGTCTCAGTTAGAACTTTTGCACATAATGCATATTGTGTATGATAATTTGAAGATAGTTTATATGTACCAGGTTATGGTTCATATGTTAATAATATTCTGGAAAATATTGTAAGCATTGCAAATTTAGTAATCCCCTTTTTCTATCTAATTATTTATTCCTCTAAAACAGAACAAAGGCTCATTTTCCCCTTTTACCAAGAAGCTTTACCAATGTATTGAATAAAAAGCTGTAATTTTTAGAAGGATTCTTTCCTTCTTCATTTCCTTATGGACTTCAGTTCCTTCTCCATTCTACTTTAGGTGCTGCAGTGTGAATTCCTCTGGATTTTTTCTGGATGTCTTCATCTTGTCTATATTTAATTTATTCTGACTGCCTTGTACCAAGTCTTTTTAATGTAACTAAATATATTTAAATGTAACTAAATATATGCACAAGCATTTTTAATTTTCATTTTTATTTCCTGTTCCCAGGATGTTTTCATTTTATGTACTCTTTTTTCATTTTGGGAACTTTGATATTTTTTCCTCTCTTAATGAAATTCCCTAAAAAAATCTCACTTTTATGTGTCCGTTCTTTCCCTTTTGTTGAATTTTACTTGTAATTCCCATTAGCTTTTAAAGTTCATTGACGAGGGGGTCCATTAAATATCGGGATTGCCTCTGCTTCCAAGAAGAAACAGTAATACATTTTTTAATGAGTTTATCTTTTGTATTTCCACTGTCTTTCAAAGAGAAACTGGACTAAAACTCTTTGTCAGTTCGCAGAAGAGATATTTTAATGAGGATGCCTGATCTGGGCTGGATTAAAGTATCTGGTTTAGGGCTAAAAGATGCTGTCTAACTGGTAATCTCAGCCCTGGTTCAGTGTCTGTTTAATTTACAGCTTTCCATAGCAAAGGAGCCAGATGGTGCAGAGTGGAGATACACACTGCATGGATTTAACACCAGGTTTTCTGCATGTACATTTAGATGTGTTATTATCTTCATAATCACTATAAGAGCTCTTTTGCAAGTTGTGTTAAACACTAATATTTACTGAATATTTATCTATGTCCTGATGACAGCTTTAGGGTCACTGACCCTTCTGCAGAATTCGGGCTCTGAACTGTGTATACAGATAAAAACAAAATAGACAAAACCTCCTATTTTTGTGTTAGGTCCATATCCTTGTTAATGTCTGCTGATGTAAATCTGTTAGTTTTGGGAGACCTGTAACTGCCTGGGCACACCACCCCAGAGATTTTATTTTGTTCATGACATGATTCCTTGTGACTGGAGTATTTGTAAATGCAAACTTGACAGCAGAGACATTTGGACGGCTTTGGATTTGCATCATTTTTTCAGACAGCTCATTTTTTGCCTTGCTGGTATCACCTGTGTGATTCATCTCATCAAAGTGAGGAAAAAAAACCCAGACTAGATACTTATGCTACACCTACAGTAAGAGTTATACACAATGGGAAATTTCCCCCATATTTTTGTGTTCACCTTCCCTTTCCAGGATGTGTCCACTTTATGCATTCATCAGTACCTGGGCAGCTGTTAGGTGTTTAGGAAAAAAAATATAAACAAAATTAAAAAAAAAAAAACAAACCCCACCCAGAAAGCCACAAACCCTCAAAAAGCTAAAGCACAGACCGCTGATTTTTGGCTAGTTCACATGTCTCTGGGGGCAGGATAGTTGTCCCAGAATAAATAACTAATAAATTCGCCACATCACAAAATCGTGAGTTTGAAGTAATTATGAAATGATCGTTTAATGAATTACATCTTCAAAGTTCATGTACAGTTATAAATGTCTCAAGAAAAAATCTCCAAAGTCATTATTTGGCAGATTCGAGGGCCAAGGATAGGTGCAATTTGGCCTAAAAAGCCTTTGGCTGGCAAAATGAGCAAGAACGTAAACAAATATGCTGGTCTTGGCTTTGGGAGTTATAGGCACATTTTAAATAGAATTGCCTCTAAACACAGCTGCAGAGCTGAATCTCTGATGCAATAAAGCTGTCTGGTTTATGGCAGACATACATCAGCACCGCTCTGATGGCTCAATCCGTTAGAATCACAGAGTGACAATAACTTCTTTGTGTATTAGAAATAAATCATCGCTATCACTCAACATGTTTAGAAAAATTGAAGTTCATCTGGTCTAAGTTGTGCTTGAGAAATATAAAGCTGTTGGAGTTTGAGAGTGTGCAGAATTAATGGAGAAAAAGGTTGAAGATTTTATCTATTTCCTCCATCAATGTGTTTATTTCACTCAAGGGACTTAACCACATGCATTTGGAAAATTAAAGTCAGAAAACTGACACTTTAATAATTTTCTCCTCCCACACCCAGACTCATCAACAAGCCAATGAACTGTATGTGTAGAGGCTTTTTAAATGGAGTAAAAAAACCCAAAAACAACAAAAAAAGAAAAGTTTAAGCAAGATCTTTTTATTGGTGTTCGAACCCAAACAACCTTACTCTTAAGAGTTGTAAACATGAAACTTTCAAGACCTGTGTTCTTTTTTTAAACTACATTTATATTTTTGCACATATAAAAAAGAATATTTGGCCATGCAATTTTGTTTTATATGTCTGTGTCCATAGTTATTCTTTGAAACAATTGAGGCAAAGTTTACAGAAATGTCTCTATGTCTAAGTGCAAAACTGCACGTGGACCCACAGTGCCCTGTTCATTCTCTACTCACATGTATCTTACCATGGTAAAGACATGACAAGAAGTGAA
This sequence comes from Oreocharis arfaki, assembly GCA_013398015.1. Taxonomy (NCBI): domain Eukaryota; kingdom Metazoa; phylum Chordata; class Aves; order Passeriformes; family Paramythiidae; genus Oreocharis; species Oreocharis arfaki. The sequence goes on along the minus strand of VZRR01010711.1, from coordinate 1,007,992 downwards.
ATAAGTGTGATATAAATATTTATATAATTCTTTACTTATATATGCATGTGCTTGTACGTGCATACAGACCTAAAGCTGGTCCTGTGTCAACTTGCTGACACATTAGAACATGAGGGTATGTGCCATTTTGCAGCAGAAATTTAATTTTTTCTGCATATTAAAACAAATACAGAGTTTTAAATTTGATCAAAAGGGCTGTATGATACACAAGCAAAGTTTAAACTGAATGAGATGACTGGAAAGACTTCTGTCCCTGATCTCAAAGCACTTGATATCCAACAGGAATTGGATAATATTTTGAGAGACCTTTGTTTGAGCCTTTTTTCTTGAAAACATGCCTATGCCCATTAAATGGTATTTTTTTATGATGAGACTTTTTAAAACTGATATTAAAATGACAAATTAAATTGAAGGAAGTTCAGTAAGACTGATTTTTCTTTAAAGTCCAAAGTTTGGACTAGATTGTGTTATGCATTACTAAATTGCTCTATGTTACAAATTTGTTACCCTCACTGCAGTTTTCAACCAAAATCATGTGGTTCTCAGCCTGGTATAGTTTAGAGCAGACTGGGAGGTCAGAATGAGTCTGTTCACAAGTTCTCAGGAACAGCCAGGAAACAGTTTTGATCAGCTTTCCACATACTGAAAGCTGTCACATCCAAGCAGCACTCACAGCTGGGTAAGTGTGGCTGGTTTCCAGATTATTTCCCTCTGCTTCTCAGAGAGGCTGGGATGAGATGAGGGAACCAGCTTGGTACCGTCAGCATGTTCTAATTGTATGTATGTTTCCAGCAGTTCTGGAAAACTGACTTAATCAGTTAAAGCTAGTTAAAACTAGAATCCACAAAAATGTTCAGTATATTCCTGTTGTGATTCTAGTTGCAAATTAGCTCCTGTTTCCCCCAAAAGACAATTAAATTTTATGAGAATCAAGTTTTCGGAAGTTTCACTGAGTGGTGAATAAACTCAGCAGAAAGTAAAGTTATCTTCCCTTAGAGCCGCAGCATCTCAGTCACCCTTGATTATTGCAAAGGTTGATTTTTTTTGCTTAGGTTCCTGGAGGCAGTGAGCCCAGTTCTGCATCATCCTGATCCCAGAAAACCCTGAAGCAGCAAGTCGAGCTTCAAACACTGGGCTTTTCCCCAGCAGGCACCGGTGTGAGCTGAGTGTGTCTGTCAGGGCAGCAGCACCACAGCTGCAGCATGGTGAGTCCCCGAGCAAAGTACAAGCCATGCAGCAACACTTGAATAAATTAAATACAGCTCATGCAGTCAAGTAAGAATGCCACAGACACGTTTTGCACTTATGGAAACCTTTTGATGTGTAAGGTCAAAAAGGAGGAAAAAGCATCATCTGATGTTTTGCTTGCTGATCAGCTGATTCAGCACTCTTGTTGCTCAATTCAACTGCGTTATATGTGTCCTTTTTGTGCTTAATTCTAGAAAGAGAAACCTGAGACTGCAAGTAGCAAAGATGAACCATTAATCTTAGTTTTAGATACTGATAAGTAGATGGACATTCGTCCTTGTCACCATGTACCTCCCACTCACCATAGCTATGTTTCGTCCTCTTTTCTTTGCCCCGCAGGTTTCTTTTGCTAAAGTATGGCTCCAGTCTCTACTGCCAGGGATAATTATTTGTAGCAATCTTCTCCATGAAAAGAATAATATAAAAACTGAATTCAAAGTGGAACAATATCATCTATGAATATTTTGAAGAGGCAAAGTGGTATGGAGTGACTTTTGCCAAAGAAAAGGAAGTTACTCAGAGACCCGTCCAACATAGCCAGTTCCAGGGATGGGACATCCACAGCCTCTCTGGGAAATCTGTTCCGGTTCCTCACCACCCTCTGTGCAGAACTGTGTCTCATTCTGGCAGGATTCTGTCTCATTTGATCTGATGTGTGTCACTAAATGTCTGCACTAAAAGAGATAAATGGTTTCCTCAATGCTCTAACAGAACTATCAAAGAAGTTTGTGATCATGTATTGTTCAGAAATACCTGAAAGAAACAATTTAGTTTTGGTGGATTTTGCCTGATAAAATTTAGTACTGAATAAGGATATGATCAATACATTAGTGACTATTGTGCAAGGAAAAAAATTTTAAATAGCCATTTTTTTGGTATGCTCTCCAATCAAAGTCTTCCAAAAGGACATAAATATATGAAAATCAACAGGCTCCCCTGGCTGACACCTACACATACACACAAAACCACCTCAGGTTGTTCGAAACTATAAAAAAATCATGTTTGAAAGAGCCAATTTTCTGATTAAATCCATGTATATATAACTGACCTTAAAGGACTTTAGTAGTTCCTGTCTGCATGCATTTTTTCACAGTTTTGTTTACCTCAAGGAATATCTCAGCATTACTGAGACTCCATCTTCTGAAATCAGGGCTGAGTTCTTGTGCATTACATAGAAGAGTCTTCAATGACTGATCAGCATCTGTAAAATAACAATAATGAAATGAGTTTGTTGCTTTCCAAATCGGTCTTTTGTACGGATCGCATGCTCTTGGAAAAGTGGCTGTAGTGCCATCTGCTGTTCTACTAACGGGCAAAATACTGACTCTAGTGCCAGGAACAGGATATCACCATGTAGGAAATAAATATTGTTAGAGCTCAAGAGAACTAAAGCTAAAGAAGCTAAGAAAGATAAAGAGAATTCTATGATGGTGTAGAATAAAAGTTGGAAGGATTAGGAGAAGCACAAATTGTGGTCTTTTTCTCTGTAATGAGTATATTAACATGAAAACCATGGCAGGAACTTGAAACTGATATTCAAACTGAACACAACTATTTAAGTGATTCTGGTCACTTTAGACCTCTCTTGAGTATGTATGTGTTTCTGAACTTCTTCCATTTCTCCTCAAATTCTATGTTGAGATGTGCTGATTTGGGCTGGGATAGTTAATTTTCTCCCTACTACCTAGTATGAGGCTTTTGTTTTTTTGTGATTTGTGCTGAAAACAGCTTTGATAACACAGAGATGATTTCATTATCAGTGAGCAGCACTTAACATGGAGTAAAAGCCTTTCCTGCTCCTGACCCCCACAGCAAGGAGGCTGGGGGTGCACAAGGAATTGGGACAGGACACAGCTGGGACAGCTGACCCCAACTGACCTGAGGGATATCCCAGATCATCATGGTGTTGTGCTCAGCATGTAGAGCTGGAGAAGAAGAGGAAGGAAGGATGGAATGTTTGAAGAGATGGTGTTTGTCTTCCCAAGCCACTAGTACTCAAGATGGAGCCCTGTTTTCCCGGGGATGGCTGAACATCTGCCCATGGGAAATGGTGAATGAATTGCTTGTTTTGCTTTGCTTGTGTGGGCAGCTTTTGCTTTACCTATTAAACTGTCCGTATGCCAACAAATGAGTTTTCTCCCTTTCACCCTTCCAATTTTCTCCCCCATCCCACCATGGGGAATTGAGCAAGCAGCTGCAGGAATCTGAGTTGACAGCTGGGGTTAAACCACATTAAATAGAAGAGGGAAAAAAAACCCCCACAATGTAGTTTTGGAGTATTACGGGGAAGTCCGGGTAAAAGAAAGGATCGCAAGGATAGACACTTTGAGGGAAGACCTGAAAGAACCAGGACAGAGTGAGAACAATGCAATGTGCTCACTTTTCCATTACTAGATGCCAATATTGCAGTTTAGTTGTAAGTCTCACTGCTCTGTAGTCTTGGGGGATGCTTGAAGTCCTCATTTTGGAGACGGATATCTGATGGAGACCTGATTTTAGGGTGGATAGGAAGAGACCTCAGGCTAGGCAGGGTTACCATGGGAGCAAATGGAGTATTGGAATATGGCCTAGGCTGTTTGCAACTAACTGGAGATTTGGATGGTTGTTTTGAACATTTTTAAGGAGTAAAACAAGCTTAAGTTCTCCCCTTTGGTATTTCTTAAAGATACCACATCATCACTGCCAGAGTATGGATTGTATAATGTATTTATATATATCTTCTATATCTAAAGGAGATGACTGTGCCCATAGAAAGAACCTCTTTTTTCAATGTGCATTTTTTTTTGTTCAAGATGCTTGCTATCTTGTTTATTAATTATATATTTTTTGAAGTTTCAATTAGTATATATTTACTGGATTCTAGTGCTCTTGGCAGGGTTATGAATGCCTTGGCAGGGGGACTTGATAAATTCTTTTCTTGCTATTGCTGGCTTAGTCTAACTTAGGAAGATGAACTTAATCATGACAGTGACATCTGGCAATTTTGTAAAATAGAGCCCATTAGAAGTCACTTTTTTCTAAAATCTGACTATTCATTAAGTATGAGCAATTACTCCTCTTTAAATCTTTTTAGCACATTCATAACCAAGATTTGCAATAATATCATTGTACTCATTAAGTCAGGTTGCATGCATCTGAATGCATACACACTATACATGTACCTTGATACATTAATATTTTTGCTTGAGAAGTTAAGGTGCTTTAAGGTACTCATTTTATGCTGTTAATGTTGTTTATTATTTCTTGGATTCTGTTTTTCAAGGCTTTCAAGATCAATATTATATATTATTTGTATAGACTAATATTTCAAGCATCTTTCACCTAGTTCCATACTAAAACAAGATGTTCTCAATTCCGTAATAAATTACAAATAATGTTTGTATTCCATCAACAAAAAAAAAAAGCAAGTGCACAACTTGTGACATTTATGTGCCATAAACTATGAATTAATGTGTTATGAGAGAAAATTAGCAAGATACATTGTCAAAAATGGAAGGTTAAAAAGTGAGGATTGTGCCACTGCTACTTCCATTTGCTCTTACAAATGAAATACTTTGGTTTTTTAACATCTTGAAATCAAATATGAAGTCTGCCTATCCCTGGCAGCCAGCAGAACTTTTGCACCCCCAGAATTTGGTGTGTAATCACTCATCAAAACTTTCTGAATATCCTTATAGGTTCTTGACCCTGCTGTCTTGTCCAGCATTAAAGAAGTTTGTACAATAGCATAGCCAAGCTTCTTTCTTCAAACATACACTCATGCAATCAATACCAAAGAAATGGATAGTGGAAGTGCTGCTTATATCCAATTCCACCGCTCCCAGTCTTGATAATTTTTGCAACAGGATCTACCCTAATACCAGCTACAAGTTCAGATAGTTAAAGGTTATGTTCCACATCCAGCACAAGGTGGGTTTAGAACAAGCTCTCTGGAGATCACAGTCTCATTACCATCTGTACTGGTTTCAGCTGGGATATCACCAGTGCATTGAGATAAAATGTCTGTTTAGACAGATTTGGAATTGTTTTTGGCTTTTCATGTGAGAATAGCACAACGTGGTTTAGTCTGTCGTGAAAAGAATCCTAGAAAAGCAGGGTGATTGATAGAATCACTGAGTCACACAAACCATACTGAGACCTTCAGAAGTCTCTAGATCAATACCCTGCTTAAAGCAAGGAAAACACTAAATTCACCAGGTCACTCAGGGCTGTGATCAGTCAGATCTTGGGAAAGCTCCAAGGATGGTGACTACACACTCCTTGAGCAGCTTGATCCACTGCCTGACTGCCCTTATGGGGAAAAAGTTATTCCTCATTTACAGTCAGAACCTGTCTTGGTTCAATTTATGCCTCCTGTTTTTCATTCTTCCACCACAGACTTTTAGGTCCTTGAATTTCCTCTGAAGAAAGAATGTGTATGTCCTTAGCCAGGCAAGAAGAACACAAATATTTCAGATATACGAAGCTCTTTCCCAAGTTTTATTTCAGCTTCCCACTGAATTTCTGAGCATGCCTGGATTTTCAGGTTTTACCTTGCTTTTGCTCTATAGATTAGGATTAGGATATTGAGGAGAGAACCCAAAAGGCTGAGGGGAAGATTCAACAGATATCTCTGTTACACTGGCAAAAGTGAGACTTCTGGAACAAGATTGAAGCAAATTTGTAAAGAAGAACTTTCTTGGATGCAGCCCCAGAAAGTAGAAGGCACAAAGGCTGACAACTATACTTTTTACTATTGTCTCCCAAAAGCAGAGGATGAGTTTTGGCTACCTTACTTTGTCTAATACTTAGCAACAAACATGGCAACAAAGAAGCCCTTCCTAAGAGTTCATCAAAATCATGGTATTGACTGGAACTATCAAACAAAGGAAACAATTTTATTTAAGTTTACCTATACACTTATTTGCATAGAATTAAAATTCTAACTCTATTGTATCTTTTCTTTTATATTATGCTACAACCCAAATATGAGAACTGCAAAAAATTATTTAAAGAACAAGAGAAATTATTTTCCGGTTCTCTGTAGGATAAGGAATAATTCACTCTGAGGTCAATAATCTCCAAAATTCAATTGAATATAGCTTTTTATTCATATAGACCCAAATTAATCTATGTAGACATTGTTTCTCTGTCTGTCTTTAAAGATTTTATCAATTATTAGCTGGAAAGTCTAAAAAAGCCTTGCAGACTCGAACCAGGCTATGATCATTGTGTTAAGGGTAATATTAAAAAATATTTGCAAATTCACAGATTTGTTGCCCTTGTATAGGAGATTCTTTTGAGAAACACGTGCGCAATATCTGAGAATTTTTGCATGTCATATTCAGGGTTCTTATGGCTGCCCAGCTTCATCTTTTTCCAGGGAGAAGCCTCTGTCATTATCATTTCTCCAGCATCTGCATATAAATCTGCAATATAATATCTGCAGTATAAATCTGTAGACATAGGAAGAGTTACTGGGATAGGAGATATCTTTTTTTCAGTCTTTCTAACCCAAAATAGCTTATGAGTGCATATTGGAAGTTATAATTTATCCACTAATGATACAATCCATGCATATTCCAGTACCTCATACTGGGTTGGCCCGAAAAGGGTGTGGGAGAAAGTGTACTATGAAATTCTGCATATGAAAACTAAAGCCCTCTAAAATAACTTCCCCCAGCGGGTACATAACTTTCACAGCATGCCAATAGCTAACTGGAGTGTAAGAATTCCCTATTACATTTTAAAATGTGATCAGAACTCTGAAATGCACATCCTCTTCAAAACAATCGAACTGTAGTTCTCATCTCTCCCCTCTTCTTGATGATAGAATATGGAAAAAGGCTGCATAAAATAAAAATTCACTGAAAAGTCTGTGCTATCTTCTTTTTCAACACAAAAATTCAAAAAAAGTTATTAATTTGAGTGAAACACCCCACTTTGGTGAAAAGCTGCAACACTTTCAGAAATGTATTTATAACTGTTCAGTCAGTTAAAAGATTGATATTGAGATATACTTGAAAAGTATATACATTATTTTGGGAGCAGGTTTTTTGAGGAGGTTTGGTGGTGTTTTTTTTTTGTTTTTCGTTTGTTTGGTTTTTGTGTATTTGTTTGCTTGTTTTTGTTTTGGGTTTTAGTAGCTATTCCATATACGAAAAGAAAATTCTGAAAAGATGAGTTTATAAATGATTTCTGGCACTGTAGTGAGATTGCTAATCAAGGTTCCTATAAGATTAGTGTATCTTATCTATATGCCAATATGAATTAATGGATTAAATTTATCATAAACAATAAAGCATCTAAGATGCTTCCCATAATGGTATCTAACCATCAGAGAGAGACTGGATGTGTCACTGAATGTGTTGCTAACAGAGTAGAAAATGAAAAAACACATCTAGTACTCCATTTGTCCAGCTCTGCTAGAGGACATTTCTCATCTCTTTCTCTCTCTTATTACACAGTTTTATTTGGCAGTGATTCAAACTGGCTGGTGGAAAACTGTCATTAATGAAGTTCCATAATTTGTCAAGGAAATAAGAGCATCCCAAGGATGTATTCACAAGGAATTGTTATCCTATAAAAAAAAGAATTCTTTTAGAGTAATCCTCAGAGATGTATGACAAGCAGAGCCCTGACAGGCTTTTAAAGAGCATTATTAACAAAACCGGGAACATCATAGACTGTGGGTCTCTGCAGTTGTGATTTAGGGATTGATACACTACTGTGTTACCAGTTTTAAGATGTGTGAGAGAAAGGACAAAAATAAAAGTGTTTTTAGGCAGTATTCTGCTAAGGGAGATTGGGTGTAGTAGTAGAAATGTCACAAATCCCATGGTAAAAGGTGAAATCTTACAATCTCAGATCTCATTTACAGCATTTGCAGGCAAATGTTTATACGTAAACATGGAACCATTCAGTACACAAGCAGCTTGCAGGACTACACAAAATGTGTACCAGGCAGGTACATTTGTTTATTCAAGTTGAAGGACAAGCTATATTTTTCAGTAGAACACAAATTCCTCATCTTTTCATACACACCTACACATTAAAAAAACTTATCACTGACTCACCTAATCAAAATAAAATTCTCATTAAAAATCAGACAGCCTTTAGGCCTCCAAGGCAGTGATTTGACTGAATGCTTCAATTTACTGCTAAATCTCCAGTGTCCTATTTGATATATGGCTTGTAGTTAGCAGTGGTTTATTTATACTGTTCTGGATTGCTTCTCAAAGCCCTTCTCTCTCACTTCAGGAAATTTGTTATATTTAACTTTGCTTTGAACACATTAATTTTGCATTTGATGTTGAAGAATACATGTTCTTTAAGTCACACTTTATCAGTTAAAAAAAGATGTAATTGTCTCGATACAATCTATAGTTCTTGGAGCTGGCTAAATTTGTATCATAAACGTAATTTGCTTCTATAATTCAGATAGATTAAATACAAACCCATGAAATCTGGGGACTATACAATAAGTATGTTTCAAGAAGTTCCATATAACATATCTTCTGTAGGTTAGAAAGCCCCCTGTTCATCACTGTGCATGAAGACAATCTGAAAGCCAAAAGCTGCAGACCGAAAGTCTTAAGAGTAACATATCAGAAAACCCACATGCCAAAAACAGAGGAGCTGGTCATGCGTGCATTTTCCTTCCTTTCTTTCCAGGTAGTTGTCCTTGACTAATTTCGTTGCCAAGCCTGAAGTACTTAACTTATACTCTTAGAGAGTCTTCTGCACACACTACTTGCACAGAAAGATTGCTCTTTATGGGCTGCAGAGACCATGGATACTTTTTAATTATACTCTTAACATCAGTGTGAATCAGCCTGTAAATTACAACAGTCTGTAAGTTTTATTTGGATATTATTTTAGAATTAACAACCTCCGAGGTTGCATCTTTATTTAGGTTTTGTGTAAATAGTCAATAGAGAAATATTTGCTTACAGCAAAAAATAGGGATTCTTTTACATATTTTGAAAAGAGGAAATTAATAGAAACAGAAAGTTTTTAACACCTTCACAGTTCCATTTGCAGACCACCATAATTGCCAGAGATTTCTGAGAAGAGAGGTACCATTCACTTCCAAAATACACTTCCCACAACTATATCTCAAAAAGAGCTGTGAGATGTAAAGAAACCTGAAGTTATTACCTAAAGAGGTATAGATCTGAAGAGATAAAATTTTTACTAGAATCGTATATAATTATATTTGATTAGAATTATATATCTAAAAAGTGTCCTACATATCTTATGGATGCCATGTTTTGTCCTACTAAGCAAATAGTCATCATTTTTCACTCTGTCCCCTAAATCTCTCAGCTCAGGATTTCCCCCAAAAAAAGCAACGAGAAAATGTTCAGGCAACGTAGTTTTTTTGGGTTTTAGTTGATTGATCGGTCCATTGGTTTTGGGATGGCATTGGGATTTTTGTTTCACTGGGATTTTTCCTTCCCGTCTGTAATCTATTAGAAAGGAAAACTTTGTAGTATCAAATCAGATTGACCATTTTGGAAGAAACCTCTCCTCACAGCTGGGAATGCTGAATTTCTCTTCAGCAGTGAGGAGGGGCTGCCCTGTGCTAGCAGCCACCCCAGGGAAACCTCCAGCACTCTGGACCACAGGATGTCTAATTTGAGCTTTGAGGTACCAAATGAAGTAAACGACTTAAACCTGTATAATTCTCATGACAAATAAGTGTGTGGTTCACATGTCTTTACTTGGCTCACTCATGAAAACTGTTATCCATTTCTCTGCAAAGTAGGAAAATAATGATGCTTCAAAGAATCGGAAAGCTGTTTTCTTATAGATTTGCATTAAGAATGGATTTATTCTTAATGGCTTCTTAATAATCTTTGGATGAAAACTTCAATTTATATGGAAATATAAATGCAGATATTGTGCTTTTATGTAACTTCATCACAAAATTTCTTCAGTTGACATATATACATATATATGCCTATATACATATATTTGCACACATTCTTCTGGGATAAATCATGAGGTCACATACCTTCCAAATGCACTGTAAACTGGATAATGAAAGAATGTAAATCTAGATGTTTGCATTACTGAGAATAACAAAAAAGGATCCCAAAGAGAATTTTTAAATTTTTTTATTAACCAGTCTATCTACTCACTGCCTAATAGTCCACTTGGGAAACTGCCTCTATAGTTTGCCAGCCAGAATCATCCAAAGAACAAGCACCAGGAGAGGGTGAAAAAAGCTGTTTTAAGGATTGATCCAAAGAGGAAAAAAGAAGAGGTCCCTGAATTCTAGGAAGTAAATTGAAGCAACAACAAGTGTGGGGGTAACTACAGAGAAAAATTGTTTTTACATTTATTTTTGTAATGTTTACTCATGTATTCTGCTGAGTGCAGAGATTACGAATAGATTTTTTTTTTAAATTCAGGCTTCACCCTCAAGGAATATTTCAATATGACCTAAAAATCTTCTTTTTCTCCTTCAGGTAATCTTATTGCAAGATTCTTATGAGAGAGTCAACTCTCATTGAGGGCAAGATACTTTCCTTGGGTTTAATGTCCAGTGTTGATTATCTATAACATAACTTCTTAGCACCTGAAATATATAAATAGCATTCTTTTGATTAACTTTGCTATGAGAATGTTTTTTAAGATATACAGGTTTTATGGATGTTAGTATTAGACCACCATCAAAGTTTTCTCAGATGAGTAAACATCCCAAGTCTAAAACACTTCTTGCTGAGGAAAAGAATAAAGAATTTTTTATTTTTCTTTCCTTTTGCTTTCCAAGGGAAACTCCTTAAAAAAAGGGAGGGGGGGGAATGGGAGAAATAGATATGAAATTGATAACTAACTCTACAGATTACTTTCAATGTTGTTTCTCATTTAATCACAGACCAGCTGCAGGTTAGACATTAAAAGCTATTGCCTTGTGCATGGTTTGGAGACTATCCATATGAAGAGAAATGAAGATTTATAGTCTATTTCCACTTAAGCTGCTGCTACTAATCAAGACCTTTTACTGTTGACTGAAAGCACTTAATTTATGGTGAGCAGGAAAACAAATTATTTTAATCCTCTACGGATGAAAACACTTGAAGTTATAGTTTCATCATATTAAATACTAATAATAGACAACACTGTCTAAACTGAAGACACTTCATACAGGTAAAGAGGTATTTGAGGTTTCCCTACTGCTAACTTGACACCAATATGTATTGCCTCAAAACCGTAAACAACTGAATTCTTTTACTGTTTCATCTATAAGAAAAAGTTTTTAAAGAATAAGAAAAATCATATGGATAAGGCATTGTGAATCTGAAGGTTTGATCATTCTGTTTGATTACGTAGCAGGACAGAATTAATGTTTTCCCAGTAGCCATGAGGGGGCAGAGCCTGGATCTGTGTGGGCCTGTCCAGGTTGTTATTTTGTAACACTTTCATCGTCTCTGGGGGGGCTGAAATAAGGGATTCTCCCTTCTGAAAAGAAGGTAGGTGGGGCACTAGGTCTGGAAAAAGCATGGACTTGGGGGGTCCATCCACCATTTTTGTTCATTTCCTTGGGGCCACGCTGCTTTGGGTTAGTCAGTGAGCATTTTTTGCATGTAAATCACCCTCCTTTTGCATGTTTTTGTTATTAATACCGTTGCTGTTACTCTTTGTTTTCTTATCTCCTTGCTGTTTCCAGCAAACCGTTCTTATCTCAACCCGTGATCTCTGCCTTTTGTCTCTGTCACCCGAGGGGAAGACAGCAGCAGCTTGTGGTTTGGAGTACCGGTCCTAAACCACTACGAACAAAAATATATTTCCCCATTGAGAGCTCTAAGTGCTCAGATGCTGCATAAGCAATTTGACTAGTAGCACATCTTTTTGACCCATGAAATAAATTCTCGAATATATTGTCAAAGAATGGATGTATGTTTTAGACAAGAATAGATAAAATTTCTATAACAAATGTGGAGTTCTTCTGTTGTGAACCAATAAACTCCAACTTCTCATGCTTTTAATTAATAGCCATTTAAATGATTTTCAGTATTTGTATAGAAAATTCTGAAAGGACAGAAAGCATTAGAAATAAAGAATCCTTTGGTCAAACAGTTTACACTCCTTGAGGGACTTGCTCTGACATAGTATAAACAGGGCTCGCTTCAGTGTAAGCTGTCAAATTTCTTGTTTGAGCATCTGCAACAGGAGCTGTGGATGGCTGCTCATCCACAGGGCACAGCAAGCAACAGAAGGGCTGGAGGTTTCCTTGAATAACACCAAAGTGCATGACCCTCAGCCACTTCAACCCATTTTATTAAATTAATTTTCAGCATTTGATACAAGTTATAGCAGTCAATCTCAGCATTGACTGGATTGTTTTCACCCTCATTAAATGGGAGAGTTTTGCTGGGCAAAGTCACCTAGTGAAAATTCCCAGGAAGACACTTAAGCAGGTGTCATTATGTGACAAAAAGGACACCAGTCATATTAAGCTTTTATTCCCCACTTAAATTATTCACAGAAAGATTATTCACACACGTATTTCAGTGTTTTCCATCATCAGCACAATGTTGCAGTGTCCTTTATGTGCACTGCTTGACACTATTCTACTTTGAGAAGCATTTAAGCTTATGATTGGAATTCTATTTTATGATGGTCATGATAAAAAGGCAAAAAAGTATGGAGAATAAAGACATCAAGCAGTTAAAAGAGAAAATCAGAGATAAGGAATAAAAATATATAGCAAGGTATCATTCAAAATCATTGCTCAAGCTGATGATGCTTATGATAAGGTATAATGTATTTGCTCAGCAGGGTAAATATAATAATGTAATAATTCAGAAGACCTAAGGAGGAAGATCATCAACTCTTAACCCGACAGTTTAATAAACCTAATTGTATTCACAGCACTGTTCATTATGTTAATGACTGCATGCTGGACAGCCCTGAGAGACATCTGAACAGCTGCCCAGATGTCCAAACATGAAATGTGTTTCTGTTGCAAGATCTTATCTCAGACAGCAGCTGTATGTTGATGACTAAGGAAGAGTAGGAACAGAGAAAGTATATACAGTGTTTCCTCCTAAGATTCTCCAGCCACAACAAATTTTCAGCTCAGGTCAATTGTGAATTTAGGACCTGAAACAAAGGCATCAAGATAAAAAAAATTAGACTAATTACAGAAGTATTGCTGAGGCCCATGGAGAATTAAACTCTCCATTTCATTCTCAGATTTCATTAAAGGTGATTTAGTGAGAAATTATTCATTGCTGACTAGTTAGATAACCGTTTTTGTTTCTGTAGGTCATGATCCTGTAAGTTATTTGAAGGTCAGCTTATGTTTAAAAGCATATTTTACAGTCCTCTCCTATGAAAAAGGCATAGTGTAACACATGTTCCTGATTCAGTTTGGAGAATAAATTACTTTTTTTCCCTTGCAGAGCAATTCTAGAAATATAAGCTTTAAAAGTAAAAAGTACTTGTCTTTTCTGAGTTTTGTCACATGTGACATTTACTCCTTTCTACGTCTGCATTCAGTGAGAGATCACTAAGTAAGCAAAGAGTAAGCACTGTTTGAAACAGAAGGATGAAGTACTAAACTGTGTGTCAGAAGATTAGAAGCAACTATTCTATCTGTGTAAAACATTGCTAGTGCATTTCAGTGCCAGTTACAAACTGTATGACATATTTTGTTAAGTATTACAGCTTTGGTTTTACTTCTGCAGACACAAAAGAAATTAAAAGGATCCAAAATACCAAGTATTTCCTCACACACAGCTTACAGACCTAATAAACCCATCATTTCCAGAGAACATCTTGTACCTTAGCATTAACTGAAGCGCTTGTAATGATCCATTGAAGGGTGAGACATAAACTTCATGTCATTGCCCTGGTACAAAACAGATGAAAGCAGAAATATCTGCATTCTTCAGAAAGACAAGGTCATTCAGTCAGCTGTGTAGGAGTGTAACCAATACCTAGATACAGACATGAGACATGGGATTTTTTACTTAATTTTCTGCTTTTCCACCTTGGTAGCCATGTTTTATGTATTTCTGTATCTCTGTTATGTCAGGAGTCAGAGCAGGGGTCTCTGACCCTCGCTGTATGAAGCAGTTGAGAATGTTTCCAGTCACAGGCAGCAGCAGTAATCTATGCCACCCCATATTATATTGTACTATTATATTGTTTTTCCACTGTCTTCTTAGTAAAATCTTCTCAGATTGTATTTCTTTAGTCTTGTGAACACTGACTTGCAACAAAAGCAATTAAACAACAGCCTCATTTGGATCCACTTTTATCCTGATGCATTTTCTTCTCAAGTACCAACGAAAGGCAGAAACCAGCTCCTACCCCTGCTCTGCAGCAGCTGCCAGCCAGCATTGTCATCTCCACTACAGCAGGAAAACTTATTTGCCTCCAGGCACTTTTTCCTAATGAGAAAAATTCAATTGCACACTCTCACTCATATTTTGTGTGATATCTGACTCAGTAAGACTACAATCTCCAATGGGCTTTGGAGGTGATATTACAGTTAAATAACAAATACGACTTGCTCCCTGGTGCACATTTTACACAGAGCAACTCAACCACATGCAAAGATTGAGCCATAGCCCCTGCCCTAAAGAGTTCACTATCTAAAGATAAAAAGCAGTCACAGACAAGAGGTGACAGAAAACTTAACTGGAAAACTGAACTGCTGTTTTGAGATGCTTTCTTTGGTTTTAGGGTTTGTTTTGTTGCTTTGGGTTTTTTCAGTTTTTAAACCTTGATATGTAAATATCTGCCCTCAGTACATCTAATCTAATTGAGCTGAATAAAATTCCTTCAGTGTACTGATTCTGCTGCTAATGGTCACACGGGATATAATACTTTCCCTTCACAGGTAATTTTCGTTGACATTTCTAGGAATTGTGCTCTCTATAGTAACAGAATTAATGAAGAAGAGAAAAAGAACACACAGAAATATTTAGATTGTTAATTCCGTAGGGTTGGGATGAACTTTACCACTATACAGTACGATCCTAGTTTATGACAAGAATGACTATGATATCCTGTAATTCCCTTAAAGTTCATATGTGCTGTAGAATTTCAGATGTAACCAAAATACCAAGAAATACCTTTTCCATTGCTGTAGTATGAATGAGTCAAATTCTCATGCTGCATTTTCAGATGCATAATAACAAAATTCTGCTAACTAAACGCATGATAATTTTGTTTAGCCAGCTAATGCTTTCTATTTTATAAATCAAGTGACAGCTGGAGGCAACAACACATTCCAGAGAAAACCAAATTGCTGTACATAAATGTTCTCATAAAGAGCTGCCCGTTACCTCTAATGCCTAGACTATATCTGTAAATAGTGACAGCTTAATTTAAAAAGGCTGGAGTTGAAGCCCATTGCAAACTTACACTTTTCCTGTTAATGCAATGGTCAATACACATTTTGCATACAGAAAGCTTTTCAGAATACAAATCCAAGTCTCAAAGAATGCCATAGAAATTTGGCTTTGTCTCCTACCTCCACCTATGTAGTGCTTTTCTTCTCTCATAGTGCTTTTTTCCCTCAAGAGATGTGATCACCCTTGCTACTTTATACCCTTCCTCTGTTGTGGGGGTACTTTCAGATTTCTTCTTGCCTTAGCAAAGATGTGATACAAGACAGTTAAGCAACAGCAATCAAAATGGAAAATTCTAGCACAAGCAGAAACACACATGTTTCTCATGAAACTACAATTTTGTTCATTGAAATAATCTTTGGTTACCAGGGACCAGGTTTGCTTGTCCTGAGCTGTGTTTTAAACTGTGATCCTAACTCCAGATCAGGTCCTGACAAAGCAAAAAAGAAGTTTCTGATAATGTTAAAATAAAACTGCTCAACTTTTCCCCTCAAAAGATTTTCTCCATACTCTGGGGATCTTGAGTGCCCCTTTTCAAATGGCTCTGAGCGTGGCCATCAGTCTTCAGTGAGACTTTAAAAATAATCTTAATTAAAAAGTAGAGGACCAAAAAAATTAGTACCAAAATTCCCTAGAGGCATTAGCTGCAAATCTATCAGGAATTCTTCCTGACTAGGGAAATTCCCAAAGGGGTGGGTAAATAGCGGGGGAGGCGGTGGTGAACACTTAAAGATTCCTTTGGTTTCTTTAGATATGTAAAATCATAGAAAAATTCATCTTTAAAGGTGTCTTCAGGCATCATCTTGTCCAATGTCCCTGCTGAAGCCAAGGCTAAGCTCAAAATTAGATCAGGTTGCTGGGTGTCTTTTCTAGTCAAGCTTTGAATATTAACAGGGATGGAGCATCCAGATCCTCTCTAAGCCTCTGATCTGGTGTTCATAACCTTCAACACAAACTTTTTTTATTTATCTTTTGTGGCACTGTACCCCCTCTTATTGATCGCTTCCTGCCCTCTCCATGGGGTCTCCCTCCTTCCCCCTGCCCCTAGTCCTGGCCACTCCTCGAGTTCTCCCTATTGGTTCCTGTATCCCAACTCTGCCCATGTACCACCCCTGTGCCCTGAAACCATTTGCCCATGTGCTCTCCCCGCCCCCCTGGTACCCGGGTAAACTGAGGCTCCAGGCCATGTGTCTGCCTCTCCCTCTCTGCCCCTGGGAGCAGCCTGCCAACAGCTCCTCTCCTCTGCCTTTGAGGAGGCAGCATGGAATAAAGACCTTTGCAGTGCCATGCGAGAGAGCCTTCTCACCTCCTTTGCCATCACTGAAGTTGCAGGCTGGCAGCCGGAGCAGCGGTGCGGGGAGTCCAAGATGGACTGCAGGAGGGCAGAGAATCCCTGCCTTGTCCCAAGAAGCCCCCGCTGCACTCCCAGGGAAAGCTGCAGCAGCTAAGCAACACCCAGCACTGCAACAATCTTTCATTCCATTTGCTGTAATTTGTGTTCAGTGACTCCTGTGCTTTCACTGTGTACCTCCAGGAAGAGACTGGTTTCATCTTCTTCCACGTGTCCTCTGGAAGCTGTAAAGAGTAAAAATATCCCCCCTCAGCTTTTTCTAGGCTAAACAAGCTCAGGTCTCTCAGCTTCTCCCCATGCATTGGGTGCTTTATCCCATGGGCTGATGGCCTCTGTGGGAACCGCTTCAGTATGAAGATATTTTAGTCTTGCTCTTGGGAACCCGAAGCAGGACACGGTACTCCAAGTGAGGTCTCCTAATTGCCAAACACAGAGGAATAAAAGCTTTCCCTGAGCTCTTCGTTACTGTCCTGCAAGAGCTGCCTCATGTACAGCGGTCCTGCATCACTGTGAGGGCTCGCTGCTGACTCGTGTTCACTTGCAGTCTGCCAGGATCCAGAGGCAATTGTGCTCAGAGAAGAGGAGTGGGAATATGTGAGAGGAGCAGCTCTGCAGACACCCAGGTCAGTCTGTTTCAGATGCACACAGACAGAACCAGCCCAAGTATCAGGATTTTCTGTTTTACTTTTTTCAGTCACACCTTTGTAATTGTTCACTTCCCTTGGAAGAAAAGATTGAGAGAAAGATAAATTATCTCTTGTCCATTAAAAAACCTTTTAAAAAACTGACAGCACTTCTCTTACAAATAAGGATTTGTTTGAGTATGCACACTCCAGATGTTGAAAAACTTTGCATTTGATTTTATTTTAGAAACTACACAAACCTCCAGGGCAAGAAAAAGCACAACAGTATTATATTGTCTTTGAAATTAGAAAAATGATACATTGACTGTTTCACAATTAATGGTTTGTAACTTAATACTGAAATATGAGCTAAATTGTCAGCGGATATAATCTAGGATAAATACAAGGATGAAAATGGAGAAGTTATTCTTTACAGCAATAAAGCATCACGAAATAACTAATTATTGTTAAATTTTAAAGTAAGTATCGTAAGTATCATGTTCTCCTCCAATACAGAAATTATTTTACTAACTTTGTACTAACAATGGATTGTCTTTTTCATTGTGTACTGAAAATTGCCTTATTTCCATATCGCTTTTGACTGCACCTAGCAGAAAATACTTCTCAAATCATAATTAGGATGACAGCGTTTGCCTCTCCTTTGCCCAGGTAAGAGGGCATGCAGAGTGTTGAATGTACAAACTTCTTTTACATCTATATTCAAAGTCTGGAACAGATCCTAAATGCTTTAATTAAACTGAAGAATTACCCAATTATTGACAATAAGGCATAGTTAGGTCATTAGGAAGTTATTCTAATTACAAGTTGTCTTTGGAAGTTGTTTTTGTAATAGTAGATCCAATCATGAGCCAGTATGAACTACTTTGTTTTCTGCTGTATCTGTTATGAAGCCTCTCAATTGTATTTGTCCTGTGCAGTAAAATTAGTTCAGAAATCAATAGAAAAGTTATTTTTGACTGCTTTGAAAGAGTTTATAATCTTCACAAGCGTATCTACATGTAGGGAGTAACAAGCAGTATAATTAAGGCAAAAGCAGAGGTTGAGTGCTCTGCAGTTTGTCCAGTTAAAGGACCTAAAATCTTGAAATCCAAACAAAATAAAAATTCAGGCAACAAAGGTCAATTTTGGCTCCTACTGATTTAGTGTACTCCCCTTGCAAGAAATTTTTCCCACATGCGGTACCTGACTGCTGCTGTGCTCCTGCAGGGTTAAGCCTCCATTGTTTATTGGCATTCTCAGTGGAGGATGACACACAGCTCTGATCTAAACCCACTTATCCATGTGGCTCAGTTTCAGTGGATTCCAATTTGATTCTACACACTGGCAGATCCAAGAGTGCAGAGAAGATTTGTGCAGTCCTGTTTATTTGTCTTCCAGAGATCTGTACAAGTATACAACAGGTTTAAAAGCTCTCCCAATTTTGTTAAATTTTCCTGGCATTGAAAATAATTTGTTTTTCTTTCTCTCTCCCTTACTTTTTAAAAAATTCTGATGCTTCAGAAACACAATATTGTCCAAACATCTGACACTTCATTTCTTTCACACAACTTTAAATTTAAAACACAAGAATTGCTGATTCATTCTGAATATTACCTGTCTACATTTATTGATTTAATTTAAAAAGGGAAGAAGAATGCAGAGGTAGTTTTATTTTGGGCTCTAACCTATGCATGTCACATAAGTAGTGAATTAATATCATCTACTATAAAAAAATTACATTGCGTGTCAAAGTATATCACCTGAACAGCATCTTCAAAGAGAAAATTAATTATTGTGAAATAGTCTCCCTGCATAGGAGGGAAA
Organism: Oreocharis arfaki; assembly: GCA_013398015.1. Lineage (NCBI taxonomy): Eukaryota > Metazoa > Chordata > Aves > Passeriformes > Paramythiidae > Oreocharis > Oreocharis arfaki. Next base: position 988,592 of record VZRR01010711.1, on the reverse strand, counting down.
CAGTCTGTCACCAGTTTTCTCCTCATTGTTTAGGCTGCATCATAGCAGAAGGCTGAAGTGTTTGTTCTACACTGATATTAGGATTCAAAATAATGAAGTAGACAGACTGGTAGCATGGCTTAATTTGTAGAAGAAATTTTGCCCATAGATCACAATAAATGCCAAGTTTCTACATGTCTTATAAGTCACTCAAAAATATACTTATAGAAATCCAATTGCTTTCTATAAAATAGAAGCATCACTTTTATAAATGCAAATTAATGACTATCTTGTAAACAGAAATCAAACAAAATTTTTCCAGTGTAGGAGGCTTCATAAAGAAATCCCATCTTGCAATTGCATTAGAAGGCATGAACAGAGTACTGGTGAAAGATGGGAAATGAGCAACCCTGCCAGCAAAACCTCCTTTTATAACAAGTGTGACAACTTCTGCAATGTCTCACTTCTGAAGATGATGGTTCTTTATATACAGAGAAACAACATTTTAATACTACACCAGCTGAAAGTCAAATATTCTACTTGCAAAAGAAACAGTTGTGTCCCATGTCAGTTTTATAATTTCAAGTAATGCCGAAATTTGGATGCATCTTAAAATCTTGCTTCAATGAGAAAACAGATTAAAATATAGTTTCCTAGTTAGCCTCAATTCAAACTAATTTCCTGTCCCAAGGTAGCTGGCAGTTCAGAAAGTCCCCCTTGTGATATTTTGCCCAAAGATCGTTGGATGTGAACTTTGCTTTAAAGATCGTTGCTTCAAAATGTAAAACACTGCCTGAAGCTACAAGAAAAAAATCACAGGCCTGCACACAATGACATTCAGTTCGTTCCGAAATAGCTAGCCTGGATCTGGAGGCTTTCATATCTACTGTCCTGACTAAATTGTATCCTGGAAACTGAAAATTAACTCGTAACTCAGATTGAGCAGCTCTCTAACTGCTTACAGTATTCTGCTGTCCCAAAATTTCTTGGTGCAACAGTCTTATCTAAGATGTCCGAAAAGGTTTTCTTAATTTATAGTCAGTGCCAAAAGTGCTGTCCTTTAGTGGCCTTTGGAATTTCTCTTTGCTGTTTTATTTGTCATATCTCCCTCTGTTCTCTCAGAATACCTACTGCTTTTTTTTGCTGTTTCAGTCATTCCTCGAACACTAGAGCAATCGCTATGGTTTTGCAGCATTTTACCACAAAATGCTCTTATTTCCCAGAACTTGCTTTCATTGCCCAGTATTTTGTTTCAGTGGACTGCAAAAGACTTCAAAAGAGTTAACTCATGGGCAAGGGTTATGGAGAGAAAAGAACATGTCCTCTGGAGGGGCGGCAGCTGCAGAAAGAGAGGGAAGTAATGAGCCAAGGGAAGGCTGGACATTTGAAAGAAAGTTTAGAGACTGAAGGCAGAAATGAGCTGGATTGCCCCAGAGTCTGGATTTACTCTGAATTGCATATCTTGGTTTGCTGCCCCATATCTGTCTTTTTGAATGAGAAATTTAAATTATACATTGAAAATTAAGTCACAAGAGATTGAAATATATCAACTGTCAGGATGTTCCTTTAATGATTTTTAATTCCCCTTCTGCTGGGCTGGAAGAATGTACTAATGGCAGAAGAAGGATCATATCTGCACCTATATTTTTTTCTCTACTGCCTGTTCTTGTCTTAAATGCTTCAGCAGTCTCTGCCTCAGACAGTGAATTACCTCAGTGACATCCAGGATGTTAAGGCTATTGTTCAAAGTCAAAAGTACACACAGTCCCAAAGGTCGGCCAGTAGCCAAGTTCTGCTTTTACCTTCAAAATTTCTCTGTCTAAATGCACATGGAAGGAATATGCACTGCTAGGAATAGAAAACTGATGTGCCAATAGGATACTACATCCCAAAATGACTTGTCTGAACAGCTGGAACCAAATTCATCCTCAGGAAGAATTCTGATGGGGATATATGAACAGATGGTTCTCCTTTCTATATTGCAGACACCAAATAATGTTGCAGATTGCTCTGAACAACCACACTCTGGCCTTCTAATACCAGTTATTTGTGCTTACCTTCGAAAATTGTCATTGGTCTAAGACTGAAGATTTTGATTCTGCAAATATAAAAAGCTATTATGAGAGACTTTCTTCACAATTTGAGAACAGCCCTGCTGTCCTAGCAAAGAAAACAGTGTGTGTTAGAAAATGGCAGCCAAAAATCCATTAATCTTTTCTTGATTGAACTTTCTCAGCCAAACCCACATAAAATTCATAGTCTCCATTAATATTATACTGTTGTTTGACTGATTCCACTTAAATGTCTCATTTTATTTTACTTTTAAGCCAGTTATTGCTTTTTTCCCTGATGCAAAATCATTTTAAGCTTTCAATTTCTTTTGTAATCTCTCACCAGAAACCACAGTTTATCCCTACTCTTAAAGACTGCTATCTAATGCTACCACTACAGAATGAAAAGTCACTGAAGTTGTTTTGGGTTTTCTGCATCAGTGTGATTCAGAAAAGACTGAGCTATAGTCCCTACTGCATTCTGTTTTCAAACATTTTGCTAGTGTCTTAGATAAAAAGTGACAAATCTGCCCTGTACTAGCTGGCTGGTCTTAGATCCCTGTAACTTAAAAACACTGCTCAGCGTATGACCTACATACACTTCCCTGCATGTGCCTGGCCATAAGAATAAATAATTTGTTTTAAAATCTGAGCGGTTCAAAAACTGGGAGGTTTGAGCAGGGAAGGAGAGAAGGAGTCCTGTTTAGCACAAGAAAAACTCAAGGATTTTTTGGAACATTTTATAAGAGTAATGAGCATAAAAAATGCCACTGCTTCAGAGTAGTTGATGTGATCTTGATCTTCCATATCCACTTAAGCCATATTCCAGTTTATCTTTCTCTTTTTCTTTTACTATAATGTTTTCCTGGGATGTTGGAAGCTCTGAGAGTGTATTTCGATCTATGGGAGATTTCCTCACAAAAAACAGTTTTGCCAAAATTCCCCTCTTCAAGCTCACCTTGGTTAAAATAAAGTATAACTTTATTAATGCATAACACCCTGAGAAGTGATGCAGATTTTAGACTCAGGTTCACTGCTGATTCAGGTTTGGGACATTGTAGGAGTAGCTGACCTGTCTTCGCACCTGCCAGGAAACAGATAAGAGTTATCACTGCAGACCAGTACACTTTTGCTACCAACTCACTTCCTCTAGACCCAGCATTGTATCAAATCACATCCACTGGCCTACTCACACTCCTTGGCAGACTGATGCCTTAGGTTTTAGCTTTTATATTTTTCAAATCCTGTACTGCCTAGTGTGTAACTGTGAAGTTTCTTGTGGCCTGTTAACTACTGTTCCCTCATGCTGGTTAGACATAACAAACCTCTCTAGGTTTCCACATCAAGGACACCAGGCCCCAAAATGTGTAAACTGAAGCCACTGAAGTGGGGGGGAAACCTGATGTAATTGCATAATGAACTGAGATTATAATTGGAGAATTAACCCTGATATGCAAATGAACCAAACTTATAAAAGTGTGAAGAACCCATGACCCAGGGTCCATCTTGGGGGTAGCCTTTTGACTGCCCAGGGTGTACCTTTGAAGGCCCTTCAAATAAATACATCCTTTTATTCTTTTATTCTTCTCTAGTCTCTGTGTCTTAGATGGTCACCCTCAGGCATCAGACAGCTGCCAAAAAACATTGCAAAACTGGCCAGGAAGGGGTATCTGAATGTATTGAGTATTTTATATTTAAATTAGACTTTGAAACTTGAATATTTTCGCCATGATGCCCTGATGGAACATGTCACTCAGAGGAGTGAGTAAATTGCAAGCTGAGTGGAGAAATCATTCGCTCTTCTCACAGTTTCCTAGTGCTATTTGAAAGAAGGTGAACACTCCTAAGAACAGGACTGGACACAACGATTTGGAGCAGAACTGCATTTAAGGCAGCACTGGGCTGAGTGCTCTGTTAAGGGCCGGAAATATTTGTGTGTAGTTCTACCAAGTAACTAGAATGGAATCACAAGGTCCATAGTTATATCACGATATATTATATATTCTGTAAATATGTATGTTCTGTAAATGTCTTAATTGTTGTAAGATGGAAAATGATTCTTTTTGTTTAAAGGATGTCAAATTGCTTCTGAAATTAGGGAATCTTTTCCTGCCACATTCAAAGATGTCCAGATATTAGTCTATAACTTTTTTTCATTGCATTTTGCCCAATTTCATGACAAAAGTTGGAACAATGATTCACACCAGTATTTGATAAAAGTCCCTCAATACAACTTCAGAGAGTTATTGAACTCTAATTTTCACCTTGTGTACCTTTATGTTTAAATTAATGTTTAAATTAAGCAATCTGTCATGATACAGTAAATTCAAAGCACCAGATATTCTGCTTTTAGGAATTGCACCTATCCAGGTTAAACTCTATTTGTAACAGCCAGATTTGTTCTTTTTGTTCAGTGTCAATTTTTCCAAACTAAACCTTTCTGAGCAGCAAATGCCCGTTCTCAGATGTGTAGAAATACCACATGTATTCTAGAGGCTGTCAAATGCTTGATGATTAATTATTTTATGCACTGAATCTCAGATTAGCTTTCAAATGCCCTCTTAATTATATATAGATTTCTCTTAATCCTGCCTCTGTTTTCCTCTGTTGATGCCTGTCTTCACCTACGGTTTTAACTGCCAGTTCCAGACATTTTCCTTATAACACTGATCCATCTCAGGAGATCCCTGTTCTACTCCTCTTTTGATACCTTTCGACTTGGGTCTCAGAAGGGGACTCAGGTAACCTCATCCCTTTGGTTTCTCTGGGGGTATGATAAAAGGTGTTGGAGCCAATGTTTCTCCATTTTCCCATTGCTTGCCCCATACTTTTTCATTAAGTTTTAAGAGCCAGGTCTACTCATTATGTTAATATAGTTATTAAAGCAGAAGAGAACTTTGCTAAAGACAGCTGAAAGGGTTTTATCCTGTTTGCCTTTAGAATGACAATTATTAATTCTAGTTATAGTAAAATTACATTGCTGAAAATTGAAGTCAAATAATTCTTTAATTTGAACCATAAAGCCTCCTCGTAAAGCTCAGAGAAAATAAAATTGCAATCACTCATTTTCTTCTTTCTGGAACATAATATAGCAATTTAGCAGATCATCTTTGGCCGTAGAACAGCGGTTAATTTAAATACTATTAAATCAGGCAGATGTTGTGTAATTAGTGTTTTACAAAAGCAAAATCTACTCTAGTGAAGTTATTCACCTCAGAATCATTATCATTAAGTGATTGAAGCATGTAATCTCACAGACTTAGTAGTTAATTGCAACATGTGTGCTCTGTACTTGAGGGGGTGATGTTTGATTTGTGGTTACTAGCTGAGGTAAATATCCTGCCTCGTTTGGTTTATTTTATCTTTGTGATAACTGAAGTCCTACTGAGCAACCAAGAAATATTAATCAATATCTATGATCTTTGCTCTTCTTCCCCTGTTGTTTCAGCACATGCACATTAAAGTAGTCTGTAGATTAAGGTCTAAATTACAATTCAACCCATAATTTTGAGCATCTGAGGGAAAAGACACCAATAGTCACCTGAGGGAGATACTAACAGAAGTAAATACTCCATGGAGGATGCATAGAAGGGGAGGAAGAAGCGTGACTAAATGTAACTTTAATTAAATATTGGCACAAAGGCCGACAGAGGCATTCACCCTCTGTTCTTGGTCCTTCGGCTGGACACTGTGATCCTCCCTTTCCCAGAAGTTTACAGGTTCAACTCCAGCAGGACACGAACAGCTCCTCAGAGCAATGTGGTTAAATGTTGCCTTTGCAAACACACAGGAGAAGTTAGAAGACAATTTTTTCCTTCTGTCATTTCTTTTTTATATTTTTCTGACAACTAGCCTTAGTCTTTGCTCACATCCTTAGATTGATGATGAGCTGTGAGCCACACAAAACTACAGACCCTTGAAAAGTAGTTTACGAAGACAAGACAACCCTCATTTCTCTCAGGTACTCCTGGGTTTATGTTCTAACCTCCCTGATGTCTCAAGTTTCATGTTCTGCTTCAAGCAAACCAATTAAAATGGTCTGGCCTCAAAACAATAATTCATAATCCTTGTCTGTTCTTATACATAGCACTCAGGTGTCTGAAATGGACTTGAAGACCTACAGATGAGAGAGAAGCAGCTTCACAAATTCAAATTAGATTTTACTTAACAGTCATTTAACTAATGAAGAAAAGAACCAGGCTGTTGGAGAGCCTGATTTAGTGAAAGGGGGAAAAAAAGCTATTGGCAATGTTTTTGTTTTCCTCTCTTCATTCTGAGACCCTAGGTCTTTTTTTGTTTTACCCTGTACTTCTCTATGCCAGGCAAACAGTAATCTGGAAAAGGCCGTGACATAGAACTGTTGAATTGATGCCGGACCTTGGCTTAACTGCAAGAGTGCTGCTGTACAGGGACCTGCTATTGTCACCTCGAGAGGTAAATGATTTTCTGAAGGGAATTACCTTTCCCTGAAACAGGATCAACAGCTGCTTCTAAATATGTTGTACAGCATGACAACAGCAACAATCTGGCTTTCAGTAATTTTTAACATGTACACAAATCTTCTGCTTTTTAGTAATTTGGGTCTTTTTTGTTTCATTTTTAGAACCGTGCAAGCTTTTAAAAATTTGCTTCTTACTATTGCCGTTGACAGAGAAATGATTGTTCTAACTAAATGAAACTGAGGACTGCTGCAGAACACATACCAGCATTTTGCTGCTGACCATGTTGTTAAAATTCTGGTAGCAAGGTCAGCTGGATGTCAGCCGGCACCAAAGGCATAACTCATTCATCAGAATCCATTCTGCAGTGGTTATAAGAAGTGAAAACATAATGTTAATGTCTGGAAATCCAGAAGGAGAGTGGAAAAAGTGTCTGCTTTCTTATTCCAGAAACACTGACAGGGTAAGTGTGGTAGGATAGTTGTGCCTGCCAAGGACAGATGAGTTATATCCTGAAGACTTCCATGAATTCCCCCTCTGCTTCAGAAACTTTGGGAACAGACCCATTCACCTGACTGTTTAAATAAATGTAAAGGCTGGAGGGACCAGTTACCACCCTGTTGACCTCATGTCTCCTTGGCTTCATCAGAGCAGGGAAAGAAGAACATACAACTCTAGTACTTCCCAGCCCAAGGTTTTCTTCCTTGATAAACTCTTCTGTCAAGTACCACATTGTTTTATCCTCAGGTAATCTACCAAAGCTAAGTTTGACTTTAGACTTTATCTGAAAAAAGAAAGCAAAGTCTATTCAGCCAGGTGAATAAGTCATCGAAAGTGACCAATACTAGCATCTGGTAAAAGAGTGTTACCTTCTGTCTCATGAGGCTGAAGTGAAAATATGTCATGTCAAAAGATTATACTTAGGTAAAAAGGAGACTTAAACCATTATTTTAGTTATCACAGTGTCTTGACTAACCTGTTAGGGGAAGAATACTCATCCCTTTACTTCTGCATCTCTCTCACTTTCTGAAAGTCTGTCTGCTCCTACCTCTAGCAACACACCTTCTCTTACAAAGTCAGCACAGGACTAAATTCTTTCTTCCTCGGTGGGGTGGAATAAAGTTAGGCAGAATTGGTTGGTACTGACTGAATGTCTGAAAAGTAGAGGTGTTTTCTACCCCTTCAAAATACATTTCTATACAGCTGAGAACTGCACTGAATTTCTACTTCAGACTCTTCCAATTCTATCAAAAATAAGGAACGATTTTTTCATGGAACCAGTGAGGTATTGTTTCTACAAGGCTTTCACTGGGCTTCCTCCAGCTACTGTCTGGCAGCTTTATTAGCTCAAGAGAACTCTCATGCAAGAATGACAAGTATCACCCCATGAAGCTTCCACACTCTCAAAATCCTGCTCAGCAGAGTCTGTGGAAATTCACTGCTGCACATCAAAGCAATTTGGTCTGAGGAAACTGGGTAACACTCTGGCATATCTTGTCTTTTGAGGTAATTAAAAATCACACGTCTGAGAATCCATTAATGACACAACTGAGGTCCCAAAGGACAGAATTCATTATGTGTATGAATCATGGTTTGTCATCCTCAGTTTTAGCAATTATGGATAAAACTTCCTGGATCTTCGGAAGATTAAGTCCACAATGTAAATCCCTTTAGTCGTGATCTGCTCCTGATTGTGTTCCAAGGAAGGACTTTTTTGCACTGAACCAAGCACTGAGCAAATTGTCAGATGGCTGAACTGTTTTGTACCTTGAGAGAAATCTAAAGACTAGATTGATTTACATCTTATTGGCACAAATTGGCTTCTATCTACTCTTTGTTTTCTAGAAAGAGGCCCTTAGGGTTAAAGCAACTGCGTGCACACAGAGAGAGTAAGTTAAAAAAAGATGAAAGGAGGAAATATTTTATTATTTAGTAGAGAAGAAAAGAGAAGAGGGGAAGAAAAAAGAGAGAGTAAAAAAAGAAATCTACCTTAGTAAACTGGACCTGGTTTTAAAAAAGCAGATGAAGATTAGGAGAATGTCTTAAGATCAGAGTCTAAAAGGCTATTCTACACTTCTTGGCAAGATGATTGTACTCAAATATTTAGAGGTAAATAAGGAGCTGATGAAGTCCTGCTTATTTTGACAGAAAGCGACACCTCTGTCAAATATTTGTAGAGTTTTCCTTCTTTCCTTGTGTCTGCTCAAAGAACCTTATATCCAGTGGATAGAGAATCCAATTAGGTATGTCTGTTTTGGATTATTCAGTAGTTTGTTGAACTTCAGTTGAAGTTCAGAGAAGTTTATCAAGCAGAAATCCACTTAAGTTACTATGTACATAGGAACCACATTTATCTCAGGAAGACCTAAACTGTAGATGCTGGGAGACGGGAAGATTTTGTGCCACAATATACTTGCTTTATCTGTCCTTATATTCCTCCCCAAATAGTTCCTTTGGTTACCACTGAGCAAACCTTTGAATGCATTAGTTTCTATCCTGATCCAATAGTGCTGTTCAGGAATGACATTGAAGTCGGATTTATTTTATTAATAAAGCTTTTTTTAAATGCCTGATCCAAGGGTCAAAGTGGGCTGTTAACATTTCTGGAAATTGGTGGTTCTGCTTTGTCTACGCTGATTTTCCTCATCCCATCATGACTATATGGGTTGAGCAGTTAATGATCAGGACACAGCATTATTTAATTGTGGCTGTGAATTTTGTGTGATGTGAAGCAGGAAAGTTCAGCTTGCAGTGCAAACATTGCTTTCACCTGGCAGCACCATGGCAAGGAAGGATGGAGCTGAGCCCACTGTCAGTGAGTTTAATGGATGACGAAGATGCCCTTTCTGCCCTCACCATGGTATGAGAGGTGCACTGAAGAAGAGACCATGGTAACACTGCTGCTGCTACTCCTGTCCTTGTTCTGACAACATGCAGGGAATTTCTCTCTCCAGACTTTCCCAACTGGCATTAAAATTTGGGACTAAGGCAAACAAACCTGTGCTGTAGTGAGCTCTCCAGGCACAGAGACTGAGTGAATTACATCTGTTAGGGAATCTGGACAGAGGCTGTAGCTGTGATCATGGATTTGGTGGATTTGGATAGCAGCAGTCTAAGTCAAAAAGAAACATGAGCTGACCAGAAGGAGTAATTTATTGGTTTAGTGACTTGAGGACTCATGATATAAATACAAGTAAGTCGTTAGTCCATCAGTGAAATAAATCTGAACCAATTCAGATACCAAAGTTTATAGGGGAAGTTTATTGGCCATTCCTATGCAATAGGCATGCCAGTGGCACAACTGTCACAGTTATGAGTCAGTATTAGTCTCAAATAGCAGTGACAGTGCCCAAACTGAGCTTGGCACATGCAGCACCTGCGGCAGGACCTCACCTCACATTACCACGAAGCAGAACCACAGAGGCCTTGAGATTGTCTCCCTTCTGCATGAGCAGGGAAGCAAAGGGCATACCAATGAATTCCAAGATGAACATGCAAGGGTTTTTTCTGGCATGGGGAGAATGCACACAAATAAAAAAAATCTCTTGAGAACCGGGAATGACATTGAGAATAAAGTTCAAAATATTTACTTCATGTTTAAGCCCCAGTGGGCTGCTAGGAGCTCCCCACAGCTGCCTGCTCACTCCTCAGGGTGGGATGGGAGAGAGGATTGGAGTGGTAAAAGTGAGAAGACAGGTGGGTTGAGATAAGAACTGTTTAAACGAAAATAAAATATGATAATATCTGCAATAACAGAAATATTGTTAACAAATTAAAAAGAAAATAACAAAAAGAAGGAGAAGTAAACCCCAAGAAAAATAAGTGATGCAAATGAAAAACAATTGCTCACCAACAACTCACTGATGCCCAACATTTTCTTGAGCAGCAGCCCCTGGCTCACATTCCCCTGGTTTATATGTTGAGCGTGTGTGGTCTGGGATATCCCTTGGGTCAGTTGGGGTCAGCTGTCTCTGCTGTGTCCCCTCACAGCTGCTTGTGCAAACCCAGCCTCATTTTTGGTGGGGTGAGAAGCAGAAGAGGTCTTGGTTCTGTGCAAGCCCAGCTCAGCAACAACTAAAGTATCAGTGTGTTATCAATATTGTTATCATCCTAAATTCAAAACACAGGAGTGTGCCAGGTACTATGAAGATAATTAACTCTATTCCAGTCAAAACCAGTACAAAAAGTCTTAAAATAGTCTCCCGAAGTAAAACAAGATACATTCTCCTCAGAATCAGAAAATACAGAATAGGGATATAGCACCTCTTCTGTAAGCCTAAGCCTATGTCTCCTTTATTTAAATAAAATAAAGGACAAATGTAATGTTAGTAGAGTTTTCTTATCAAATATTGAATTTAGATTTGTTCAGAGAGCTTAGTATCTTTCTTGGCTTTCTACTCACAACTTTACAGCTATAATAAAACGCTTTCTTCAGTCAGGCACATAAGAGTGGCCAGAATGAAGCAGAATACTACAAAGCCACCAAGCATACAAATAGCTTGTTTAAAAATCCTTGCATTTGCTCGAGCTCTAGGCTCATGGCTGTATTCTGGTGCCCTCTCCTGTCACTTCCACGTCCTTACAGCAGTATCGACTACTGGCTAAATACAAGATTATGAAAATTCACATCCAGGTTCGTAACAGCAAACCACTGCTCTAAAATTTTTCTGGGGCTGTACAGATTTTTCAAAAGACCCTTTGAAATCTCCCTTTCTTTACTGCTGTATATTGCTTTGCATAGTAAATTAATTTAAGCTATGGCTTTGTGTATGGGTTTATGTTTCTATATTTTGAAAAAAAAAGGGTAAAATTATAAAGTCTACGAGATACTTCAGGATAAAAGCTTCTAGGTGAAATCATGAACCCATAGAAACAAGAAAAAGTTCTTCTGATGGCTTCAAGGAGCTCAAGCTTTTAACGAAGGAATGATGCCTACCAGCAAGAAACCCAACTTCAAATAACTTACTGGCAATCTTTTATAGTCACTTTGCTGAGGGTGGATCACACAGTCTGGCAGTAAAGTGTCTCCAGTTTTAAGGACCAAGTAAACTCAGAGTGGACAAGCTAATTAAATTTGGATCACAGCTCCAGGAGCACAGTAGATAATGACTCATTGACACTGTTGCAATTCAGATTTTGAATCCCAAAAAGTCTGTGCTTAGGCCATGGATCAAAATGACTAAGACAGCTGTTTCCTAGGCAAACTTTGGACAAGAAAATTCCTTTCCTCTCCTTAAAAGTTGGTATTGCTGCTTCTTATTAAAGATGTTAAGGCATAAAATGTTTAAATTACTGCATGGAATGCAACACATTCAGAAAAATAATTTTGGTTTCCATAGAGTGGGTTGTTTGCCTTTAATGTAATTCTGTGGAGAACATATACACTTTAGAGCCATAAAGTGTATATTGAAGTGTCCACTGAAGTGCTGACTGTGTAGAAATGCTCATCCTGAAAGATCACGTCTTAAAGACTGTATGTTTAATGAAGAGCACATGAACAATGAATTCAGCAAGGCTAACAGAAAAAAGAAAAAAACAGAATATTCCTAACTTCTAATTTTTTTAATCCTGCAAAGGGATCCAGGAACTATAAAACCCAAGAAAATATTTAAGCATCGAAGTGGAAGTAAATGGGCTTACACACTCACACAGTGTGAAATGGCCTGTGCCTCTTCATGTCTTCCTGGACACTGACTTATCCTGCCTGTAAGTAACTTTCCTCAACATTTTTTACATCTCAATTTCTGAATTTTGTTAGTACTTTCTCACTGTGGAATAAACTTGACTTCATGTTTTGCCTGTTTTTTCTCTCATAGCTATGTCTCTTGCATGTACACCACCACAGTTTAAGAAATAGGTGTTTTACATCTGAAGTAGAAAATTCTTGCTCCATGTGCGTGCAAGGGTCTGTGGTGTCCACATGAACTTAACTCTTTAGAGGGGAATCTCAGGATAATTTCTGGTACCAAAGGGCAAGTTTTGGTTTCACTTACACTGTGGAAAAATAAAAAAATTTCCTTGAATTCAGTGAAATTTCTGTGGTCTTGTTTTCCACCAACCAAGCTATGGGTACAGGAAACCAGGAAACCATTCCTTTTGCTCCTGTTTGCTTCTCATTGTAGAAAGAATCTAAGGGGTCACCTTTTTGGATCAATATAATAAGCTATTTCAAGAAAATGAAACAGGACCCAAGTCTGAATGCACTAATATCTTCCTTTATTTTTTTATATTCATAATTTGAATCTTTTGTAATAAATAACTCTAACGTTTATTCTAATTTAATTTAGCATGTTCTTAAACCGATATTCTTTTGAGTTCCTAATAGGAAAGAAATCATTTTTCTAAGTGTTAGTTCCTAATAGGAAAAAAATAATTTTAAGGGAGCGATGGGCAAGTTTGTCTAAATGGTGATACTGAAATTTTGAGGAAATAGGTCTATCTTTTTTTTCCATGAAATGAAATCGTGATTGAGTCTGTTGAAAACAATTGAAATACTTCAGTTATGTTGAAAATAATTGAAATACGAGAACAGTGGGACATGAGAATTAAGTTTGTTAAATTTCCAGTTTCTGGGCTGAGTTGGAGCAGCACCTGCAGGGTCACATCATAATGCATAGTTTTATCATGGGACTTTCCCTCTCATTAGCAGGGGTTTTACTTACACAAGAAATTCTCACCAGTTACACCCGAATAGTTACACTGGTGTTACTAATGTAATCTCATAACCTACCTTGTTATGTTACTGTCACGATTCCTGAAATACCTTCCCAATGGCTCAAGAATTGCGGGCACGAGGTGTTCCGAACCTGAGGAGCACCACTAGGTGGGGATGTCTTCCCACGCTCGCCTCATTCTCTGGCTCCGAGGGGTTGGATTTTCTTACTGCAAGTATATTCATTTTTGATGACTGCACATTAAAAAGAGTGAAATGAGTTCAAGTAACTTACATATATAAAAAAGTCTCATGTGCTTGAAGTGTTTGCACATGGCAATGAACACAAGAATCGGTGGGCTCTAGTGTGACTTTGTTTAGACTTGGCTGAATGAATAGACCATGTTGTATGAGCGGGCAAAAAAGATTGGAAGAATACCCGAGGCCTCCATACTTTTGTGTAAAAAAATGAATTATTACTTATTTAGCTTATATCACATGGTGGAAAACATCTTTTAGCAACATTTCCTATCCACAAAGCAGTTTTCAGCGGCAGAGGATTTAAATGCATACATCCCCAAGGAAAAAACTCTAAACAGGATATGGGGTGTGTGGCCATCCCTGAAGTGACAGTTTCTATTGTCTTTCTTCCCTCATCAGTATTCAGTATAATGGGAAGGACAGGGACTGATTTAGAAACAGCTGAAGAGCTAAAACAAGGAGGTCCTACACAAACCAATCTATGATTCTATGATCTAGAAAGACCTGCTATTCAAGTGAAGTTGGAGAAAGAATTGATCACTGAGGAGCTGCAAAAACTCATTAAAATAGATTTTAAGATGCATTTTTAGTCAAAACAAGGTTATTTAGAAACACAAATATTCTTTCAAGTTTAATATTTCCTACATATATTACAATTTTTAATAAATGCTGCATGAAACAAAGATTACTTTTCTGAATCTTTTTTTTTTTCAAAAATTTCATTAGTGACATTCAAAACTAAGTTATGATTCCTAAATTCATAGAACCATCATAGCATCATCATAGAATTGTTTGGGTTGGAAGAGATTTTAAAGATCATCCAGTTCCACCCGCCTGCCATGGGCAGGGATGCCTTCCACTAGACCAGGTTGCTCAGAGCCCCATCCAACCTGGCCTTGAACACTTCCAGGGGTGGGGCATCCACAACTTGTTTGGGCAACCTGTGCCGGGGCCCCGTCACCCTCAAAAGGAAGAATTTATTCCTGTTCTCTAGTCTAAACCTGCCCTCTGTCAGTGTGAAGCCATTCCCCCTCTTCCTGTCGCGACACGTGATATCGCTAGATGGTTGTATTTAATTTCTAAATAATTTTGCTTAAGCACACAGGTTTTCACACATATCTGCTTTCCCTTTCAATTTCTGTATCTGTTGGGGAATGATTGCAGTGCAAAGTGTTTTGTTCCCTTTGCTCTTTTCTTTGATTCTGCTGTGACTGCTCCTGCCCACGCAGCACTTGGGCAATAAATAGTGATGACAGTGAGACCGTCTGAAAGGGTCAGGGACATGGCCTGTTTTCTAACACCTCCAGGACAAGTTGTGCCAGGAAATATTGATTTATTAGATATTGGGGAAAAAATTATTTACTGAAGAGGTTGTGAAGCATTGGAATAGGGTGCCCAGGGAAGCGGTGCAATCACCGTCCCTGGAGATGCGGGACTTAGGGACAAGGCTTAGTGGTGACCATGGGAGTGCAAGGATAAGACCTGGACTCGATTATCTTAAAGGTCTCTTCAAACCTAGATGATCCTATGATTCTCTGATTCTTTGTTCCTGCTACAACAAAATTACCCTGGTTATGTGTACAGTCACCCTGGCCACACATTGCTGCTCAGATTGTCTGCAAATGCATCACAAAGGGAGTGTGGACAGACCACACTTAAAATGACCACATTTAAAAAATGAAATTTTTTTAAAATCCCAGCATAACTCATATAAGAATGGGACTGCTTTCTTATGGCTTTGTTTTGTTATGTTTTTGGTTGGTTTTTTTTTTCTATTCACATATCAGTGATCTAAAACCGAATTAGTTTTGAAGAATAAGAATTCTCATATGAGGTTAATGAAAGCTTTACTCCCCAAAAGCTGGTTTAGCCATTCATTCATATTACAGAACATATCAAACTGTGAGCAGATCCTAAAGCTTTGAAATTGCTGTTTAGCAAACAGAAAGAGACATAGACAATAATAGATAATTCATGTCCTGGATAGCTACATTTGTACCTTTGTGTTAATAGGCAGAAAACAATGAATATGGTATTACCTCTACTCTTTGCAGACCTTCACAGTTTCTTCTAAACCACTTAACATAAATGTACATCCCAGACATCTCTGTCAAGGATTTTTTATGCCAATAATGAGAATTAAGGGTGTGTATATAACCCCAGTTGGAGAAACCATCTGCAAAATGTCGATGGTTCAGAAGCAAATTGGAAGCTCAGAAAGTGCATCTGGTTGAATACACAGAAAAAGGCTTTATTCAACTGCAAAGGTAAAAAGTAGTATTTTCCGATGTAGTTAGGGGATTTAGAAGCCTGCTTTCACTGACATTGAAAACCCAGAAACTCTAATTAGTGGAAGGCTTTGGTGAACTTTACTTTTTGAAATTCCCTTGTTCTCACAGTGACTTTTTTCTTGTACATTCTGCTAAATAAATATTCCGAAATAGAAGACCAAAACAGAACAGAAACAAGAACTACGCATTCATTTTTAATTTATCTGAATTCAGTTAAATACTAAACTACTTAAAAACTTACTTGTAATATGTTGTACTAAATCAAAGATTCTTGCTGAGTCAGAAGGCATGCAGTTTATAAATCAGACTGTAAACATGGGTAAGTAAATCTGGGTAATATATAAAACCTCTGGAGTTAGCACATTTGAAACAGAAGCTTTAAAAGTAAACCTTTGTAAATCAAGTCCTTAAATCAAAGAGAAAACAATGATTTTTCTTGTCCTATGGACCAGGGAAAGTCACTCCCCAAGCAACTTGTGTAGATAAAGGCCCCATTTTTGATGCAGGTTTATGTATTTATGTACAGAGAAACTACAGGCCAATGTTAAGCAAGAAACGTAAAAACATAAAAGTACCAATCCAGAAACATTTTGCCACCAAATAGTTTCACATTTGGATAATTCAAAAGAATGTTTGGATAGGTACAAGGTAGGGCATGACCACACAGTAAGGGACAGTCAGCAAGGGGCCTTCATCTGCTATAAATTGTGTAAGATTTAATTTGAGAAAATTCATTAAGCTTAAAGTGAGCATTTCCTACCAGTTTATACGAAGCAGCTTTTAAATGCTTATTAAAATTTCAGTATCAAGACCTACACATTCATGTCTGATTGGGAAACTTGTTTGCAAGTTTTTATTTAAGCATACATTTGTATGGTGAATTAAGCTCTGGCTTTGCAGGCTCTGGTATGGCTTTTATTTCTGTACAGTTGAGGCAGCTTTTCAGGGACTGTGCTGGCAAATGAGGTGTTAGTGTTCAGATGGAATATAAAAGAACATTTTACACACAGCCATAACATTACTTTTTAAATGATTTTGTTCTCCAGATTTAATAATCTTTCTGGAACTCTCATCTCCTCTGGGTCAGAAATTTCTCCTTCCAGACTTCCAACTACTATTAGAGTCAATATCTAATGAGGACATTTATGTAGTGAATAAGAAGGAATAATGATAAAATGGTATAGTTACTAATAAGTAACAGGAAAAAGCTTTAGAAGGTTCTTTTTCTTTATATTTTACAGTGAGAAACTAGACGAAAGCGTGTCTTTTTAATTTGAATTTCACTTCCAGGATTGGCTCTGTCATTCTAAGATTTGTAATGTCTACAAGTATATACATATCTATGTGCATACATGTGTGTGTATATATACTTACACACAGCTGGCTACACCAGGCCATACATTAACAGACCAATCTGTTGAAGCAACACAAACTTTCCAACTCTATTTATGTTATACATCCAACTTTATCTTCAGTGTGAATTACAGCCTTTCTGCAATTTCCAGATGTAACTTCTTTCTTTCAAGACTAGTAATGAACCAGGTCTAAGCTTCCTTTAAGACTGCATTTCCATCAAGGACCCGCCAAGGCTGTTCCTGTCAGAGCCCAAGCACATAATGCAGCCCAGGAGGAGCCGTAGGAGACCAGAGGACAGAGCACACTCACTTGAGTGTATCTGGCTGCTGCATGAACTTCCAGAGAAGATTAATTGATTCTGGATTCTGAGTGCCTTTTGGAAAAAAACAAAAAACCAAAAAAACAAACCTGTAATCCCCTCCGCTTTGATAACAATTTTGCTACAACCAGTTCTGTGTGCACAATATAAATCACATATCCACTGTACTTTTTTATTTTTTTAATCCCATTGCAGAAGAGAATTCTATATCCTAGTAAGGAAGAAGATCAAGTGTCCAAGAAACCCTTTAGAGGCTTTGCTATTGCCCTGTTTTATATGGAAATTTCTGAGTAGAGGGCAGGCATCCATATATTAGAAACACTTTACTCTGTGTACCCAATGCATATGGGCACATATACAAAGTTTTATGTAGTCAGAATTTAAGGTGTGCATTCGAACTTACGTAGAATTTGATATGTGGATTGTATTTGAAGGCCCATCAGACAGAATTTAATGTGCGTATTCAATTATTGAGTGGTTCCATACTTTAGACATTTACTTAATTGTCCTAAACTGAAGCACATGAAATACAGGTTTTGGAATAAAGGTAAACTGTGAAACATGAATCTACACTTTAAAATGGTAAAAACAGAAATAGAATTTTTTTCCTGAGGAATTGTTATTTTCAGTCTCTGGTAAAGAACTGTATATCCTATGCAGAAATCATCACTGCACAAGGCTCATGAATTGAAAAAGAGTGTCCTCATGGCATGTCCAGCTCACTGCTCCTCCTTGGAGATTCGGTTACAAAACATTGGCTGATTATTTCAAATTGTCGATTCTTTCAGCAGATCAGAAGATGTTGAGCTACCCAGCTGATACCAAGATTGTGTCAAATCACTTGAGGATATAGGAAAAGACAATTCTGAATAATGACAAAGAGTTTCAAAGAAAGTGCTTTGGCACAAAGGTATGACAGAAAATTACTGAAATCAAACTGATACGCTTTTTTAATTAGGATTTTTAGGAATACTATATACCACCCAACATTAGTGCTGATTTTGGTGAAATGGCATGTTCTTGTGATTTGTTTCTTCACTTGCAGCTGACCTTCCCTCGCTGGCGAAGCTGAACAGAGCTCACTCACCCATTGGCATGCAATTAATCAGAAAAGTTTTCCCCACAATTCAGGTGATTTTGTTATTCCTATAATTCTTCTCTTTTTCTTTACAATTACTGTATATGCATAATTTTGTGTTGTTTCTTTGGACCACGGGCTGTGTTTACTCGTGTCCTTAAAAATATGCATAGCACAGAACATTTCAGGTCTGACAGTGGACTTCGGACCTCTTCCTCACACAAATAATAGTGATTGATTAATTAATTGATTACTAGATTGCAAATTATTTTTTGATCTCTGCATCTACTTGTGCAATTTCTCCTATGTAATATGTTACATGGTTTTTATCACAGCTGTATAAGAACTGTCTCTTTTTGTACCTGTCCTGAATTTGTACAAAAACAGATAAATGTTCATCTTTGGGTAAAGAAATGTTGGCAGCCCCAGAGAAATAGAAAAAAAAAAAACCTTTAAATCAAGACCTGTGTCTATGTCATTAAATGATTTATGACAAAGGGAGTTCATTTTTGGAAACTGTGAACCCATTTAAATTTTCTAAACTTCCACTGGCCCACTGGAAGTGGCCTATTAATGTTCCTGCTCCTCTGAAGTCCTTTGTAGCAGTCTCCAGCAGGAGTCTGAATGACTCTTCTCTCACCTAGATCAAGCCCTTCTCTCCAACTGTACCGGCCAGGCTGTTTTGTGTCCCAAAAAATGGTGAATGAGGAGTGGAAAGATGAAACCAAGATGAAGCAGCAGCGTGATAGAGAAAATTCACATCAGTTTGGTGACTGATGGGGGGGCCTATCCACATTTTGGAGGAGTGTACATGATGTGTCTGCAGCATCTTTCTTATTGAGAAACCTTTTTGTGTTTTCTTCATTATTAACAGGATCCAAATTGTTCTCTGCAGATGTGGTCCAAGCCACGCTTTTGAACATATGAGAAAAATCACCTTTAAAAAAGACTTGGTATTTAAACCATGTGCTTCTTGTGGAGCTGCACTACAAAAGACTTTTTTTGGCTATAAATTGGTTTTGGACCTTAGAAAGAAGTTAATGCCAAAATTGATTGGTGCACATAAAAATTAGTGCGTTAATATGTCATTTCATGATAAAAAGATAACCTACAAAGAGCCGATACCAAAGGGTTTCTGAGGAAAATTGAGGTTCTGCTGAAACAATTAAGTCCTCTTTTTCTCAGGATGAATAGTAATTTGAAAGAAGGGATTCTTCTCATACAGATTTGAGGATCACAGTCTGGCCTGAGCTTTAAAGGATCAAGCCTAGAAAGAAGCCCCTTCCTTTCATCAGCTTTCGCCCAAAAAACAGCTGCAAATTCCTAAATTTAACATGAAGGCAAAGAAAAGGCATGGAAAGAAGAAGAGAAAAAACAACAGCATAAATCCAATGAGAATTGCAATATCCAGAGATCTCATGTAAACATTGCTGACATTAAATTTCCACTTGTGTTATTTTATAGACCTAGCAGATATGCCAAGCGGCCAGATTTCTGAGTGTTTTTCTGAGATGAACATTCAAATGTTTTGAGGTCCTGCCTTCATCACCTAATATTCAAAATCTGTTGGATGCTGTTGTGACCAGAAAAATGTATAATGTATCACTGAAAGAAAAAAAAAATGCAGCTGAAATTTGACCCAGGTTTTTCTGCTTAATTAATTATCTTTATGAGGACTAGTCTGTTTCAATGAAAATCAGTGGGGTAGATATCACTGTATACGCAGGTTAGGCACCCCTAATAATTTTTAGCAGCTGAAAGAGAATACAGGGTATACAGTTCCTATCAGTTTCGGAAGCTGAGATATGACAGAGTATAATGTATTATAATGGAACAAGACACAAAAAGATGCTTAATATGCTATTTTTTCCCCTTTTTCTTCAGCACAAAGAGAAGCTGCCAAGAATAAGTAGAGAAGATCATAAGACATTCAGGTTTCTAAAAGTATATAGGTTTGAAAGAACGCTTGTAACAGCCAAAGGGAAAGAAACCAGACAAGCTCCCCACAGGAGGCTGGCATGGTGATGGTGGCAAACACAGCTGAAACATAATTTTATTTGGTTGTCAGTCGTCCTGAAAGTCTTGTCTTCCAAAATGAAGCTTTTCCCCCTCAAAATGTCAATAGATCAAGGTGCTTTTCATGAATTCACCTACACTGTCAATTGCATCTGACATTTATACAGTGCCAGGCATCACAATGCTGAGATGTGACAGCTTAAGCAGGCATAAAAATGTGGACTTTTTCATTATTTTGGTTTTCATAATTGCTTATCCAGATGTGTGCAGTGGGAAAGAATGAAAGATGATCACAGCACCTTCGCTGTAGATTGGCTTGGGTGGGAGATAGAATGCTGGGTGGTGGTGCTCATTTTGTGCTGCATTTTTATGAAAAACATCTTTTTTGGTAGGTCTTCTGCCAAAATTCGATGGATATGATTTCTATGGGCCAAGTCCTGGTCTGTTACTAAGAAGGGAAGTTTAGACATCAGATCTACAGAAGAAGCTGTGTAAGAGTAGGAATTGAGTAGGAAGCCAGGGTGGGACTGTGTAGACAGTGACTTGCTTATCATTTCAGAAGTTAAATTGCATGTCTTCTGAGTCTGAATATGTTCTTACAAGTTTTGGTGTGTTTTTTTTTATCTTGGAATCAAGAACAACAGGCTAAATCTCTTTCAATTTAGTAATGATGCTAAAGGACATTGAACTTAACTGGATGGAATATAGGATGAAAAAATATGGGAGGACAAAATGCATCAGAGTGTTGCATATACTATATAATACATATTTCTTTTCAATGGGGATGAAGAAATCTCAGAAGATGCGGATAAATACCACTAAAAAGTTTGGGTTGTTGTACTGATCTTATCTGAATCTTAAGACTGAGCTGGAAATCTCACAAGAATGGGCTTTCTCACAGTATTTCACAAAGTTCCAGACATCGTAAATACTCGTGGTATTTCAACAATTCTTGTTTCAATCCTGTTTTTAGCCTGGTGGTATAAAGAGGCACAATGAGAAAATAAGGGGAGGGTGGGAAAGAAAAGTTAACCTTTTAAATATTAAGAAATCTAACATATATAGCTAAGGAAACCAGTGGCTGAAGAGTCTCTTCCAAGGATGAGCATAGTTAATGAAAGAGGAGTTATTTAGTGGAGTAATAAAAACATAAAACCCAACCAAAACAAAACAAACAAACAAAAAAGGCTAGGTTAGAAAAATGTAAAATTAATGAGGAAGATGAGTGAAAGGAAAAGAACTTCTTGATAACATTTTCTGTTTAGTAGAAGAGTGGTGTCCCAGAGGAAATAGCAAAGGTTCTATAGATTAGGACTTTCAGGGCATAAACCCAAATCCTTTGAAGATAACAAGGATCCCATGATATGTAATGTATGTAATACATACTAGTTTCTGAGCATAGTCAGTGTGGCTTAGAACTAGAGAAACTGGACAGATGGCTTCCTTTAGAACAGACATAATTATATTGCATATTTTTTCCACAACTTTTAACAATAAAAGGTATGGGTTTAATGGTTTCCATTCTTATCCTTGCCTGGAGTCACTGACAGCTCTTTTGAGCTGGGGGTTACTGTATTGGGTTCTAGTGGAATATAGTTACCTAATTCATAGGTTCTGGGTAGAAACTGATTAACATTTGAGTGCAAGAAAGGTGGAAAGAGCATTTCCCGAACTTTTAACACAAAATAACTTGAACATGCTTCAGGAGCAGAGATTTTGAGGTGCTCAGTTTAAGACCTCTGAAATACTGTGGCTTTGACCTCTGCTCTGATCTATGTTTTGTGAGCCTCTAATCCCCTGGAGGTGAAGAGCCCGGTAGGATTTTCACTGCCATCCAGAAGAGCTCAGACCAAGATGGGCCTGGATTTGCCAACACAAACAGATGCAATGGTTATCATTAAAATAGTGCAGATGACTGTAAATATTGCTGCAAACACATGCTTTTCTTGACCCTTTGAAAAGCTAATTTCTGATCAGTTAAGTGTGTGAAAGACAGCACACAATTTCAGTAGTTTATTTCCTTCACCCTTTTGAAGATCCTGTAGGTAGGTAATAGCTCAACAGCACATGTGTCTGTGTTATCCAAGGATATCCATCCAGTTAAAGGCATGGCCGACTGGCGGCCGATTTACTGTTCTTGTTTCTCCATCACGCAACTCAACTCTATCTCATCGTAAGTCAAGTGAATTGCTTGTGGTGTGCTCAGCAGATGAATCAGCACCAGTGATCTTGCAGCTGGTTTGTATTTGACATACAGGTACAGCATGTTTTTGTGTAGTTGCCAGCCAGCCAGCCAGCAATGGATTTTTGGCAGGGTCCTCAGACAGATGTTTTACAGTCAGATAGTGGTCTTCATAAATTTAGCTGTCCACATCACCTTCCAGGTCATTCTTATCTGCCATGCATAACTAGGAGGGGTAGAGATATCCTTGAGGTACTGTACCTACTGTGAATATGGTCATATGATATGAAAACTAACAAGCCAAGGAGACGTCCTGAAAAAGGCTCTGTGTCCTGTATCATACTACTGCTGGAACTTAAGCACTCAGAAGATACGGTAGGTGATGGCTAATAAATGTAGAAATAAGTGTTTTCCTTTAAAGCATTCATTCCATTCCAAAAAAAGATCTACTTGCACACTGTGTAAAACCTCATTTTTTTTTAAAAAGGCATCTTGATAAATCTGATGATAATCTAATTCTCAGTAAGGTTACATAGTGAACATAATGGGATGGACTAACAAAAGCCTGGGTAGATCATAATACCAATTGTACATTGTTCTATAATTGTATTATATTTTCTATTCTCAGAAAGAGAAGCTAGAGTACAACAGAAGTAGTTTTTTCTTACCTATCTTTAAATATCTAAAAGTAATACCTCTACTCTAGATTAGAGATCTAATTCCTTTTCTATAATCCACAAAGACAGAAGAGCTTTTAAATTGAGTTTCACCCCATCTATATCAGACATTTCCTGTGTATCAGATATATGAAAATATCCAGACATGGCTACATCTGTATTCAGAGATATAATTTAGGCAGAAGTTGAGCTTAGGGAAAGCAGCAAATACTTCAAGTATCTAAGGATGTCCATCAAGTGTGTTCCGACACAGTGCCTAACTCAGCAGGTGAAGAGAATGGATGTCAGAATATTAGTCTGTTAAGCTTCACACAAACATTGGGTTTGTTCTTCCCCTTGGTCACTGTAGTTTTTCACTGACTTAGAGTAACAACATTACTTCAGCACGGAAGTGGAGTCACAGAAGTGGAGTCACAGAATAATAAATATAAATCACACTCCTACTGTTCAAAACCAAAGATATATCACTGTTTTTCACAATATATATTCTCTTTAGAACAACTACTTCTGATTCTTGATTTTGCAAATAATTTATAGAATAACAAGAATCATACCTTTGTGACTTATGTTCTGCCACAATAAATGCTCATGCTTCTGGTTTTCCTGTCCTTCCCAGTAATTGATTTTCCCTGAAGTTGAAATGGGATAACTGGTGTCGACCATTTTTCCAATTTGTCTCATGGAAGAGGTTTTGGACTATCAAGGTCAGCAGGACTGAAACATACAATTTCGGTACATTAAGGTTCCTTTCAACTCAAATCACACTATGGTTCTATATTTCCCATAGTGCTGCAGATCACTACCAGTATTTGCAAACAGGAATTATTTGTTCGGAGCTAAAGTAAACTTCAGATTCATGCTCAGTCTCTCACAGCAGGTAATTTTCACCTTGCTTTTTGTTAAATATTTCAGACAGATTTTTTGTCTCTTTCTTCCTTCTATTGTATATTTGGAAATCTGGCAGCAATTGGAAAGACTTCCAAATGGAACGTGATAGTCATGCAATCAACCTTTAAAGCAGTGCTTAGCATATCTGTGGTGGCAAGAGCATGACCCTGTATTTGTTGCCCTGTTTAAGATCATGCATCACTTGGCTGTGCAACATTTCAGAGAAGTTCAAAATAGTTTTTGCTGAGGGTTGTTGCATCAGAGTAATACGAACTGGTTGAGAAACAAATATTGCATTATTCTTTATTTTTAAAGTGTAAAAATGACCTGTGAAATGTCTACCTCTACATGTGTAAAATAAGAGGCATATATTTCTCTTTTGAAATGTACAAATGTGAGATAAAAAATGCTTCCTATCTCATTATTTTATGTGTCACCTTTATTCATGTTATAAATTCATTACCCTTGTGCATAAGAGGAGGGAACCCTCAGAAATTCCTAGTCCTGTAGCATCAATAACCGACATAGTGGTGACATAAATATCAATGCACCTACAGGACTTCCTGAAATGGGACTGGGAGCAAAGTAAAAGATTATCTATGACCCTCTACAAATCAGTTTTGACTTGTAATGAAAATAAATGTCTGGAACTTTGCATTTCTTCTACTGATACTGTACATCTTATTTATGTACTACATTAGAGAAGACTGAAATTCTTACAGAAAATGAAACTTCAGAAAAACAGCAGCAGCCAGTAAAACCCAGAAAGGAAAACCAATTAATGTAAATTATATGGTTCTATAACTCTAACTACAGAATTTTAGCAGGCAGGCTTCCAGTTTGGAAGGCAAGTCAGAATGCCTTTTGTGAGGATTTGCTTTTATTAGTACATGAATACAGCCACAGCTCAATGCAACTAATGCCAGCCCAGCATTTTGACACTATCAATGTAAGACACACCTGATTTACTACTAAATGGTATGAAAAAGGTTACCACACTATTTTTATTTATCTAACAGTCAGTACCCTGTCTTTAATGCCCGTTTTTACTCCAGCATTGTATGTATATTTTAATTAATCAAAGTAAAAAAAATTCATAGTTTTTAGCGTGGGAGACAAGCCTTGAATTATTGTTTGAAAACAAGGTTAAATAGCTATTAACGTACCTATTTCTTAACTTTGTCTAAGTAGTCTATGTAAAAGTCTCATCAAGAACCAAATGCTGCAATAGTCTGACTGCACAATATGACTACTGTTACAGTAGTTTAAATGGAATTCCAGTAGGTCAAAGTTTCCTCCGGTACCTCTGTTTTTTTCATGTTATAATTTCAACAATATACCTAAAGAGACTTTTTTTTAAACCATCCTCATGGACCAATTCATCTGCAATTTGCTATACTTGGTAGGTTTAAAAGCCCCCATATGTTTAAGCTGTAAGAAAAAAATTCTGGACACATCAATAAAAAGGTAATATAATTCAAAACAGCTGCATGTAACATGCCATTACACAAACTGATACCACATTTTACCCCCGTTTTGTGCTATTATCCTACGTTAATCCTCAATTCTGACTGTAAATGTTTTACCTCAAGAGCAAATAAAGAGTAAAATTAATTGTATTAGAGAATGAAGCTACTTTTGACTATACAAAAGCATCACAACTTCTGTACTATTATTTTATCAAATCCTATCACTTGCATTCTAAAATACTGTACTGGTGTTGGAAGTATTTTTTCCAATAAACATTATGATTGTACATTTACATTTAAATGTCATTATTTATATTGTGTGATGATGTATCAGTTATAGAGCTAGGAAAAACATTCTCTGTAAATCATTTCAATCAAATATTTGGTGTTCAGAAGATTGATGTTAGCCATTCTAATTATAAAATCTTTCCTAAATTATTTGCTCTTAAAAATTATCTGTCTCTTTGCAATTTGAGCTATGATTTGTTCAAAGAGTTATGGGTTAATTACTTGATTTAAGGAGAGTACTATTTTAACTTTTTGATTTGTCTTTTCCATAATTATTCAACCACAAAATTGTACACTATGTCTTTGGGAAAGACTTCTTCATGTTCCCATGCAAATCATCTGCAAAATTACAATTGGCTTCAATGCTTCAGAATTATACCAGTTTAATCCCCAAATGAAATTTCTCTCTTGAACAGATGAACTGTGGCTTCTGGACTGAAACTAGTTTTTCATAGATCTTTGACCGCACAAGTACTCAAGAACAGTGAATGAAAAAAGCTCTAACAGTCTGAATTTATTTTTGTAGCTGATCACAAACTTTACTTATAGAAGTAATTTGAATTGTTTCTATAGCTACTTATCACATCAAAGCAGGAGGTGACTCTTCAATACAACCACATTTTTCTGGCAAGCCTAAGTTCTTATCACTGCATTGCCTTACATCAGCATCCCCTTACGATGGCAATGATGAGGACTAAAACATGCAATTCGCTCCTGGAAGGTAGAATTTCTTGTATTTACTCATTTTGCTGGATCTGGTGAGTTTTGTTAAGAGGTGGCATAGCTGTCCCTTGAGGACCTACAGTGCAAAGCTGGTGAAGGACTCTCAAGAAACTATACTAATCGGAGACCAAGTTATTCTGCTGTCAGCTCAAACTTCCATTTAGACATTCCTTCTCAACAGAATCTCTCACAGCTCCCGTGAACATCACAACAGACTTGGTTTAACCATGAGGCCTTCATATAGTCAGTGCTCTGGAGTAGCGCTTGTATCCCTCAAGCCCTGTGTCTCATGAGGAGTCCTCACAGTGTTTCCTCCTATATGGTGATCCCACATCAGACACAGAAAGAAAGGTGAGATATTGTGCCAAATCTGGAGTTTCCCCCCACCTGCATCCGCAGCTGAGAGCGATACCCATCTTTCTCCTGTCTCTAACCCAACTACAAATCTCCTTCCTGATGAAACGCAGGCATATGGTCTCAGCATGAACCAAGCTGCAAATGTCCTTGAGATGCAGCATGGACTTGAAGATGATTTGTATATTATCCCACAGAGATCTGTGAGCAAAAGGCTCAATATTTCTCTGCTCCTCTCATTTCCACTGATATTAAGGAAATGTTTCTACCTCCATTGCCCAAGTAAACATGGCATAACATGTCTTCATTCTGCCAAATATTTGGTTGTATGCCAGAAGAAAAACTACTTGTAATTGGAAGACTATTTGTAACAGACCATCTGTTGATTTTTGCCATAACGCTAAATAACAAAATTAAGTAAGTATTTTCTTTTTAAAAACAAATCCACAATCCATTTAAATAAATGCATAGTGATTTTTCCTCTAAAATTTGTGTTTAATGTTTGGGGTGGAAAGACTTTATGGACATCTGTATATAACAAAAACCTAAGGAAAAGAGTCCAGCAACTTTAAATCATAGTATAGACAAACCTTGCACTCAAGTTAATCACACACTGGCACAGAGACACATCCTTTTGTTCTCTGCTCTCACATTCCAGTATGGATCCTGTATGGATTTTGCTCACAAGAAATATTAAAGCTGTAAACTTTTTTTCCCCTCCACATTCCTACAGACCCATAAATAGGGTGGCAAGTAAAAGAAGTGTATGTCAGAAATACTCCAGCTGTTCCCCACACTCAGTGCTCATTCGTTTTCCAGCATACTCTTCACCCAATTCTCTTTATTCAAGACATGCAATAAAAATAACAGCTAAAGTGAAGAAAATTTCTCACAGAGACTTATATGCCTTCAGCTCACACTCTTCTTACTGCTACACCCTCCCACAGCCCTTTCCTAATTCATCTGTGAAATGCACACTGTACTGGTGTACGAAGAGCTACTCTCTTTCAAACACTGCCCAGCTGCCAGTCTGTCTTCTGGCCCTCACAACCCACTGAGGTCTGGTTTTAAGTGTTCAGCTGCTCTTGCCAATGCCGTTCACATCTTTTAACTCAGTTAGATCTATGAGCCTTCCAGCCTTGGTTTCCCACACCCTTGATAAGTGTGTTTTCTACCAGCCAGCCCCTGTTTTTCTGCCTGTCTCCTCCTCTTCCTCAGCATTTATTCAAATTGAAAGATATTCAGAAGGAGTAGTGCCAGCTGACAAATATTTATTTAAAATTTATGCACAGAGAGGTTTAGCCTAAACATCTGCTTCCTAAGGTGTCTGTCTTTCATTTTTACACACTTTTGAAACAGTCCTGGTGAAGTACATGAGTACTCTGCTCTTGATTGTCCCAGCTTGCAGTTCTCTTTTTCACCCTTGGTAAGGTCGAGACTCATAAGCTCAGGTCACACATTTGTACATAGAGTTAACTTGTGTGGTTATTGACCAACATGAGGAGGGAAAACAGCTGGGGAAACCCAGTAAATACAGAAAAAAGGGCTGGATCTTCCAATGCCAGATTTCTGGACTGGTCTCTTCTAGTCTGGCAGCTTGTAGGCACCCAGGCAGCTGGTGCAGTCTGCCAGGCTCTGCTGGGCCAGCTCTCTGCCCGGTCCAGATGCTGCACCTCTCTGCTTCTTTAGGAATCTGCTCTCAGGAAACACATATACATGGATTTATCCTGCGGAGATTCTCTGCCTTGAAGGAAGCCCAAAGGCCTGGCCTGGAATAAGAGCTGACCAGGATCCAAGGATGTGACTCAAGCTGTCAGGTGAAGCAGAGGCTCCTCCTCAGGCCTGTGTGCAATAAGAATGGTGGAGGGAGAGATTTTGCAATTAAAAGCTATTCTTAGATTACTCAATCAGAGGCAATACTATGACTTGTTAAGTGACAACCTGTTGTCCCAGCAACTTGGAAAGCTGTTGCAGTTGTCCAAGACAAACACTTTTCTTCCTTGTCTTCTCTAGATTGTGGGCAAAGGACAGAATCCAGTGGCCAGCTTCAGAAGACCTGGATTCACAGTGGTACTTCGGAGTCCACTGGCAGCACTAAAGAGATTTTTAATTTAGGGGTACAGCAGGGCCCAGCAGGGACTAACAGGGACCCCGGCCCCCAGCTGATTCTTCCATTACTGAGCCTGTCCATTGCTGGCCATCACAGGAATGCATTGAACTGAGACCTCCATCACAGATTTTACAGCCTGACCTAATAGTTTATGCTGACTCTAGTTTAAGATTTATGTCTGTCTGTGTGGATAGTTCAGGCAACTGACTTGAATAAAAAAACCCAAATAAACTCACTGCTCCCTAAAATGTATGTCCAAAAGAAAAGCAAGTGTAGGGAGTTTCTCTAAACCTTTTCCTCAGAGACATGCTTATCTAGAGGTGCTCCTGTTGCTTGGCACCTACTCTGTCCCTGAACTAGCCCATTGAATGAGCTGGTTTTGAAGTGATCCAGAGAATTCCTTGAAGACCTCTTCCTAGGGACATGAGAGACAAAGTGTGACAAAGAGTGGAGAAATGCCAAATATTCTGAATCCAGTTTGCTTCAAATATGAGTGATAATGTCATCATGCTTCTCTTGAGGCCTCATGATTAAGTCATTCCCATAGCCTTTATCCTCTGGAAAGTCAAGGAGAAACCATCAGAAGTCTGTAATTCTCCAGCAAGTCAACCCAATTAGCACTTTGCCTATAAATGAGTCAGTTTGGGATAGGACATCATTAGTGTTGATCCAGAACATTAAGATGACCAGAGGGACTGTTGTTGATCTAAAGAGAGAGTGGGGAGAGAGGAAGACCAAGGAGAGACAGCCCCAAGATACCTGTCTGGCAAAGTAATGGTCTTTCAGGGTCACTGTTTCCTGAGCCGTTCAGGCATTGTATGCATTACTTTACACAACAATCTGAAAAGCAGTTATGTCCCAATGTAGTACAGAGATGAAGATACAGAGCATTTCTGTGTTGTGTGTCAGTCCTCCTTACTCCTCAGGCTTCACATCTGTTATTAGTGTTATTAGTGCAGTCCTCAATACTTCGTTCTATAAAAGAGAGGGAGAAATAAAACCCACTACGGGATAATTGTACAGATAATTCTATAGGGTAATCATGGAAAATGCGGAAGACTGAGCAGACAGCTAAATGCTGTATTGGGTTGTATACATGGCTGCAGTGCTTCTTGGTGAGGGGACTCATGTTTGGGGTCCTTCTAACCTGCATTTTGGTGGTATGCCAACAAGGTGCATAAGGAGACAGATGATCTTGATTTTTCTGCCTGATTTTTCCATTTGCCTTGAACTAAGCTCAGTGTTTCCCCCAAATGCTCAGTGTGCCAGGGTAAGTTAGCCAAGCAGTGATCATGGCCCCCCAGTGCTGCATGCAGGCACTAAACTAGAACAGACCCCTTTGCTCTGCCGGGTCAATGTTCTCCAGCCCTGAGGCCAGCTGGCACCGTCCTGCCACAGCCATACTCTTAAACATGCTGTCCAAAGAGAGTGGCTGCATCCAAACTGCTTATGCAGGATTCTTTCTGGGCCAGGTTTAACTCCCACACAGTGTCCAGGAATTGTTCTGGAAAACTTTTATTTGACTTGCAACAAAATGGTTCTGAAAATTTAACCATATGGGTGAACGATGACCAGGCACCATGACCCTAAATTGGTAAAGTCAACATGAACTGGTGCTGGGATCACAGTGGTGTTTTAGTGCTCGCTTATTCTCCCAGCTCTCCCATGTGGCAGAGGAACACTATTCAACCATTTTTGTAATCAGGGCCTGAGGCCAAGAAGCCAGGACTGATGTACACAAACATATTAGTTGAAGGAACAGCCCTTGTTTTACTTCTTATTATGCTATTTATTCTCTCAAGGGCCCTACATCCCTTTCATTTTGAGCATAAACAATTTAAAAGCTTTTCTCATGCCTATAATTTCTGCAGTGCTACTAGAGGTCAGCCTTCATTCCCACCAACATATTCATGACTTCTCCCATCTTGTAATGTGTGCAATATCTCATTTAAAAACTCTTTATAATCCTTCAAATTTCTCTGTGAATCTGTCCTCCACTGACAAGCAATGTCAGTGTTAAATAGGAAAGCAGTGTGTTGAGATATTTCTTGTCCCTGAAACATACTATCCTTCATCTCCTGGGTGTTCATTTTGCTTGTTGTCCTATCATTATAGTGGACATTTTTTCAAGGATCAGAGAGCTCTTTTTTTTCAACATAGTGCTTAGATTAAGACAGGGTGTATGTCTGTGACAATAATTTTTCCAAACACTAATGCAAATCATATTAATTTGATCCCATTGTTACACTGGTCATTCACTAAAAACACATGGCATACTGCATTTACAGATCAAACTTTTCTTTAAAATACTTGTTGTTGTTGTTGTTATATTTTACTTTGTTTAATTATTAAACTGTTCTTATCTCAAGCCACAAATTTTATTTTTCATTCTCCATCCCACTGGCGTGGAAGCGAGCAAGCTGCTGCATGGTGCTTATTTGCCATCAGGGCTTAAAACAAAACAGTCCTATATGTGAGGCACAAAAAGGAAAAGGAGAAATAAAAACACACGAATGGTTAGAAATTATTAGACAGTACAGCACGAAAATTCTCTTTCCACATTCCCATTGTTCATTACTCTTACTAATTTTTTCTTTTTCAAAGATACTCGAAGTTACAATAAGAAAGGCCGTATATATTTCTTTCTCTGCAGCTCATTTGTATTTTTCATGTATATCCAAGACAGTCATTTCTGTATTTAAAATTAGAATACACATTTTTCTTTCTGTAACTTCTCTAGAGGTTACTGGGAGTTTAACATAGTGTAAAATAGAAAAATCAACTCTAACTCATGTTCTCTTCACCTCACTTTACCCTCTCAAAAGAAAAAAAAAAATCAGGATAAAGCAAGTTTAGTTTGACATCTCAGCTGGTTTGTTATTGCCTATTTTAAATTTGGGGAAAAAATGCTGAATTCACAGGCTTTGATAAAACAGTCATTTATTTCCCTGTCAGATATAACGAAAGTCAAATGAAACAGTCAGTTACAAACATACACAAAAGTATACTCTAAAGCTTAACATGAACACTCACATCAGAGAAAGTCTGAATAGTGGCGAAGTCACGTAAAGCTATTGAAAAAGTACTTTAATTTACAACAGATTTTTGTTTTCACCAACAGCTGAGGACATATCGGTGATTAAATTACAGACTGGATGCTCTTGGGTCTGAAGAACTTCAAACTTGTTGAAGTATCTGGAAAACATGTCAGATACTACCTGCCCTCTCGATCCCTGAAGAATCTGGCTAACTACACATTCTGGTTGCATTAAAAGCATTGAAACTTCCTGAATGGGCCCGAGAGCTTGCTCTTGACAGGGTAGGCAAAGCAAGAGAGTACAAGTGCAGGATAGCAAATGTCCAATCTGAACTTTGTTTTAATAAAGAGAAAAAGGTTGCACACAGAAAAACAGCCAGTTTACTGTTTAATAATTTTTCTTCAAAAGTATTCAGTATTCAAACTACTGGGAAATTCACTGTGATGGTGACCATTAACTGCAATACACAATAATAATGGGAATACAGTAGTTGTTGTAGGACCCTGTGAATCCATGCAACCCACATAATGTGATGACAGCTATTTTAGGATATGTGTATGTGTATTTATCTGTGGCTTTGTATCTAACATACAGATATGTGTACTTATATACGTATGTATGCATGTATGTCAGAAACTTCCACCAGCCATGAAATAAAAACAATTGAATGCAAACACTTAAATATAATATAGTTAACAAATCTAGTATTTGACAACTGGTTATCTTGATGTTTAAAATTAATTAAAACTTTCCTTAAAGTGCTCTTTTTCCTTTTATTTATTTTTTTTTAACCACTGATCCTTTTAAGGAAAACCACTCAACATTCCCATTTGCAACTCGATGCAACTTCATTATGCAGCCTTAATCTTTTCTGTTGGGCCAACATAATCCAAAATGACTTGTGAGAAAGGTTCACAATATTCCTTAGGCAGAGCAACAAAAGCCCCAAGATTTAGGTTGCAGAAGATTTCACTGATAATAGCATCTTTGGTATTTGGTAATGAAAAAAATCAGGCATAAATCATTGACTTTGTCAACATCTGGTACAGCCTGATGACTGCAAGAAAAGATAAAAGCTCTGATAAATGTTTTGTTATTTATAAATGTAGTAGGCATGGTTAGCAGTTCTTTAATTAAAGATTTACTGCTCTCCGTCCCAGGCCTCTTGCCCTTCTCTCCAGAGATGCAGATGCATCTAAAACCCATATAAAGTCAAACATCCCTGCCTGGTTTTAAATTTAACATTGCTGCCTAATCAGGCTGTGGGTCTTTGTCAGATAGTGCATTACATCCACATTTGCCAAGCCTTTAGTTAAAGCAACATTGTAGTGATGAAGTTTCCTTAATTACGAAGAATCAGTACCCATTAAAATTGTTATATTTAGAACTGGGCAAAATATTAGAAACAGTTGCTGCCCTAAATTGCCTATTATAAATAGCAGTCTAATTTCTTTCCAGATAGACAGAAAACCACAAGCAACTGTAAATATCATCATAAAGCACCCTCAGAAAGGAGTAAATCTTGTAGTTTAGTACTGAGGAGCTGGGAAGGAGGATCGCATTCTGAGTTCTGCCATTTATTTCTTTTGTGACTACAGACACGTGATTTCGCCTTGTCCCTGAGACAAATGCAATTTCTCGATAGTAATTAGTCAGTTTGGAGTGCCAGGAGATCCGGACTGCAGAGTACCTGAGACCTCTGGGTCTCACACAGAGGCGGCTCCTTTGGAGCTGGTGCACCCGGGCGCCTCTCAGCAGTGCTCAGGAGTGTTCCCCCACTGCAGTCAAAACTATTGAGATCTTTCTCAGAAAACCTGCAGGTTTCTTTTGGAAGCTCAAAAATCATCCTACTAGACTTCATATCATCCAGGCACAGATGTTGTCAAGAAGACCTGCAAGCATTTAAGATCCCATCTGCCACTTCTGGCAATAAGGAGCTTTTGTTAAGAGTTTCACCTACGGCACAATACAAGTCTAAACCCGAGAACCAGTAGGAGCTTTGCTGTGACTCCAGCTTTCTAATAGTGTAACACATCAAACACCTTGAACACAATTACTCTAAGGGTAAGTAGAGCAGTTTCTAATTGCCAAGGAATTGAAGATACCCCAAGACAAAACCTGCAGCTTGAGACAGCCCATAGCAAATCTACTTTTCATCTCAAAACAGACACTTGCCATGGATCTAGCTGATGTCATTTCACCTTATTCTGCCTTTATTCCTGCCACAAGAGGAATTTTTCCTTTTCACCGTTTCCTGCCTTAGCTTTCTCTTCAGAAATGGCTGTTGCCACTTACAGTGCTCAGAGCACGAGTTGTAACATTTCCCCTGAAGGCTGATCTTCAGCTGAAGCTTCCTCTTGCCCTCCTTTGAGGAATGATAGAGCTCCTCAGTTTACAGCAGGAGTCAGAACTGATTTTAGAAGTTGCTTAAATTGTTGATTCCTCTTCTCAAAAGACAAACTGTCAGCCTATTCATACACAGATATTGTCAGCCAATGAGGGAGCACAGGCCCTGCTGGGATGTGTGACCTTCATGTTCTCATTTCATTCCCACCGTGGCCAAGGGGAAATATTAAAGGCTCCACTAGACAGTGGTTGCAACACTGGATAGTAGAATCATAAAACCATAGAGTGGTTGGATGACCTAGTTCCAGACACCCTGCCATGGACAAGGACACCTTCCACAAGACCAGGTTCCTCAAAGCCCCATCCAGGCTGGCCTTGAACACCGGCAAGGTTGAGGCATCCCCAAATGCTCTGAGCAACCTGTTCCAGCACCTCACCACCCTCTCGGTAAAGAATTTCTTCCTGAAAGTACCCAAACTAAAGAAATACATATATACACCTATAGTAAGATAAAAACATATGTATTATACATATGCATTGTATAACCTATATAACAAAATATATACACTAATATATTAAGTGCACTTAATCCTACCTTGAAATCTAAGCATCTTAATTTCAAACAAAATCCTGTTCAAAGTGTCAGTGCTTGTGTCCAAGCAGAAAGGCACTTGGATTTCAGTCCAAGACTGTTGTGTGGTATTGATCTATTGAGTTGTGCAGGAGAAATTCAGGAACTGAGAAATTCAGGAACTAAGAAATTTGCTTAATGTAAATTAAGTGTGCATGGCAGGATGTAGAAACTATCCCGGAAAGGTGTTGTGAAGAAGTGCAATGGTTAGAAGAGGATGGCAGGACTAAGAGGAGAGGAAGGATATATTTCTTCAACTAGATTACTTGGCTAGATTGCAAAAATTATTTATGGTTAGCAATGTAGCAAAAGGGTAACCATGCCAACACATTAAATGTTGTTGTAAATGTGACAGAAATTATCTGTCATTGTAGCCAGTAAAAATTACATTTTAATTTCTTAATCTACTCAATATGGTAGAAAATGAATATTCTAATTGGAAGAGTAAAGTGTAAAAGACAAGATAAGGAGTGATACTTTGAAGCTGTCTTCAGCTGTTCCTGAAAGTCCCGTCACCATGCTTGCCACAGGCAATGCTGGAATAAACCAGAAAAGCTGTGCTATGATGTTAGCAAGAAAGCATGCTCTGATGCCTAAGAAAACCTCTGTCTTTCTGAAACAATTTTTGCATCACTGTTCAGAAATCAACTGATTAAGGGTAACAATTCCCAAACACGAGTTGACTAGCTTCAGTTTCGTTTGATGGTCAAAGCCATGATTACTCTGGCCCTAGAAGTTTTGCTCGGTGTCATGATTTTGACTCCTGGGTTGAGGCAAAGATAGTTTAATAGGAAAAGCAAAAGCCGCATACCCAAGCAAAGCAAACCGAAGAACTAATTGGCTGTTTTCCAAAGGTAGACAGGTGTTCAGCCATCTCCAGGACAGCAGGGCCCCATCACACGTAACAGTGACTTGGGAAGACAAACTCCATCACTCCAAACGTCCCCTCTTCCTCCTCCTTGCCCCCACTTTATATACTGAACATGATGCCCCATGGTCTGGAATATCCCTTTGGTCAGCTGGGGTCACCTGTCCTGTCTATGTCTCCTCACACCCTCCCATGCACCCCCAGCTTCCTCCCCAGCATAGCAGTGCAAAAAGCAGAAAAGGCCTTGGCTCTGTGCAAGCCCCACTCAGCAATAACAAAAACATCTCTGTGTTATCAACCCTGTGTTCCGCAACATAACCGCATACCAGCCACTGTGATGAAAATTAACTCTACCCCAGCCAAAATCAGCACATTCAAATGAGTCATGACCAAGCCAGCAAGAATTTTCTATGAAATTCTGAAATGTGGATCTTTCCTGCCTTCCCTGAGGAGCTGGAGAGCTCTGTCTCCTTCTTCATTAACTTTCAGTTCTGGGGCCTGAAGCTGTGACTTGTTTATTAACTGCTAGAGTATCTAGATCAGTTCTTTTGCTATTGGGAAGATCTCATCAGGTTTTCCCTAATACAATATCTTAATGGACCTAGATTTTCCTTTAATTAGAAAATGAGCTACATCCTTTTTTTAAGAGCTTTATTCCTAGATTACGATGTTCTTCATATATTTAATGTACACAGAATTATCTCTTGTGTCGGGACAGCGGGGCTGATTTCTGTAGTGGTATCTGTCAATAGCTGAGCTCAGATTTAGCAGAATTGCCACCTTCTAGTAGTGGGAGGGGAGGAAGAAAAAGAAATCTAGCTGGGATCGAACCATTATCTGGTTCCACTGCCCTTGAACCAGTTTTGTTTGCTGTAGGACTGTTATGAATCTTCATTCTGCCTCCTGAACACACCCTAGACAAATGCAAATGTCAAAAGTTGTTTTCACCTCTGATATCTTCATTAAGCCCTGGTGTGCTTTTCCACAGGTGTCCATATGTGGTCTTGCAAGTCTGGTTGCTCACCGTCTGCAGGAATCCCAATTCAGCTCCTGGTAAACCAGGTCTCTACTAGAATCACCCTCAAGGTGTTTTTCCATGTGGGTTATAACTTTAGTACAGACAATGAGATTATAAACAAATACATCTGTTTTAGGAGTATGGTCTGAATGTTGAACTTCCCACTCTTCCCTCTCTCACTGGTACCTCAGAACCTGTGGTTGAAAGGCCAAAGACCACCAAGACAACCTATATATTCACGTGCAGTATTGCAGAGGGTAGGGAGCATTTCCTCCAGTTACAGGTGGGAGGCTGTGTGCAGATCTAACAAATGAATGAACATGGGGGCAATATTTCTCAGAAGCATGCAGTTATTGAGAAATAAGATCTGCATTAATTTCTGCTTTGATGGGAATTGAAATGTTTACTTGCAAGAGAAACATGTTTCTACTTTTTTTTTTTAAGTCACCAACTCATTTAAGACTAGACTTAGAAGTGAAAAACAGCTCCTAGTTGTTGATGCTCCAATCTGCTTCAAAAAAAAAGGTGTATCGAAAGGAGAATGAAGATGAAGTGAACAATCAACTCCAAGGACAGTGATAGCTGTCCCTGAAATATTCAGATACAAGTTTATTCACCTTGGGTCACATCTAAGCTGCAGTGGGGGATTAATCTTCTTTTGAGCTGACATCAGTATGAAATCAACACTGTGCAGTCACTTCAGGTTCAGTGGTTCAAAACCAGTTTTCCTCTAATAAACTCCCTGAAGTTTTGGGAAACTCTGGAGACTTCTGTTCAGGCTCATTCTTAGCTTGAACATAGAGGTGGGTTCAGCTTCAATTCAATCAATTTATTCAGAGAGTTACATTAGAATCTGACAGTTAAAATTGTCCAGATTCATTAACAGAGAAAATAATGGTCAGTGATTCAAAGGAGAAGAAAGCAAAATATCTGGCTTTCCAACCAAGCTACATTAAGATCTAATAAACACTGCCAAGAAGGTATCCAGATTTCTAATCAAAATAAATCTGAGGATTACTCTGTTCTACAATCTTTTAAAGGAAGTAAGTCCCTTCAATTCCAAGTCTACATTAAGGCAGTGTTTTGTGCTGCAGCTCAGTGCCCTTCAGTTTAACAGGACACCTCCTTAGCGGCCTTCCGAGCTGTAGAACACTGCTCGGGGACACTGACAGCTCCTGGCATTGGCAGAGACAGTTGCTGTGGTTTCCCTTGAAACAGGTCCAGCTGAGGGGCACATATAATCCCCTGCCTCTTCTCCAGAACACCATGCCTTGGGCCTCCAAAGAGCAGGATGTTACTTCATGTTTATATTTAATAACCTCCTCCCTTCCAGCCTCCAAGAAGGGAGGTCTTGGGACTAGCACATTATCCAATTGCTCAGGAGGGTTGGATTTAATTTGCTTGATTCACTACAGGCTTTCTGTTTGACCTGGGGCTAATCACTTTGGACGAAGGCCACAAGGGGATTTAGGTAGAACCCAGATCCTTGCCAGTCTTGCTTATCCAATACCTAATTTTCTGCTGGTTGGCATGTACAAAATTTCCTCAGCCCTGATTAGAGCCAGGCAATTTTTATGGAAGAATTCTTTGCTCAAAAATGCACTTTCGTGTTGATGGAAACTATCTGCAAATTTGTACCAGATTTGACCAATTGTTTCAGCCAAAAATAAATATTGGAAATGTCAAGATGATTTGTTTGAACGTTTTTAAGGAAAATATTTTTGAAGCTGTTCCATTTTGAATAAATAACCAAATACTCAGTGGAGTAAAACTAGAGCCTGATTCACCCTCATCTTAGGTAAGAACCCGAAAGAGTCCATTTGTTGGTTATTGTCAGTGACATCTAAAGGGGAAAAAAAGAATAATTTCTAGGAGACCAAACATGTCTAACAGTTAGTGACTCAGATTTCTATATGAATAAGAAAAAAAATTAATGTTTTATGATCAAAGAGACAGACATTAAAACTGACAACACCTTCTAGGCAAAAGCCTAGAGTCGATCTATTAACTGAAAAAGTGGTGCTCTTTCATGTCTACAAGATGATCTAGGGACATCATTTCCAGTTAAAAATCCAACATAGAGTTTAACATCTAACTGTATTTTAGAGACAAGAGTTATGGGCAGAGGCCTGATTTTTCTCCCAGCCTTTCTTATTAACAATTTATTGTCCTCACTTGAACCAGTTAATTAGATTATGATTTTTCAGATAATTTCAAGTACTTCTCTGTCTTTATCACTCTTTTACACAGTATGGGTGCTACATGAGCTAGAAATTCCATTGGATGGTCTGAGATGTGTAAAGTAGTTATTGTGTTTTGTGCAGTCCCTCTAGATATTTATGCAGTTGGTTGTTTTCTTTTGTGTTAATTTTTGCAGATAATTCTTCTTCATCACCCAAAGGCTCTGTATGCTCTCACAAAGGTTAAGGAGGATGTCAAGCTTTTGATTGCTTGTATGATTAAGGCACAACTTATTTACCCAAACCTAGATGCCTGATGGTAATTGAGATGACCAGGCATATCTTTCTGGCTTCTCCATTCTCTTGGGAAGGATATAGACTTTCTCTGGGTACTACACATCTGCCATCCCTATACAGAGGTGCTGCATTCCCAAGTATGTCTCAAATGCAACTGAACTGAACCTAAAAACCTTCAGGGTTTTTCTTCACTGGGATCCTGGCATTCAAATAAAAGTTTCTTGCTAGGACTGTGTAACTTCTAAAATAAAAATAATACCCGTAAGTATCCTGGAGATCTGCAAACAATCTATGTGTTAGACAGTCTAGGCTCTCTCCATCAAATTGTTTTAACTCATTGTAAAAATCAGAAGTTCATTGCTTTGTTCTGAAGAGATTAAAAGGTGATAAAGGGGTACAGGGAAGGGAAAGGAGGAGGAAAGCCATATTATTGCCTTCAGTTTATCAGAAAGTTTGGGGATGATTCTTGGGCAGATGCATAGCAGTTTTTTTCTCTTCCTGATAGCTAGTTCCTACACCATTATCAGTTTAGAAACTTTACTGCTCAGGATCATGTTTAGAATTTGTGTATCTCTTAGACAGTGTAACAAACATATTTCTTAAACTGACAAATAAGATGAAGATTTAGCCTGAAATTGAAACTTTCTGTAGTTCAGTGGAAGCTGAGAAATTATGTTAAACATAAACACTTTATGTTCTTAAATCCATGGTAATTTCATTCTTTTGCATTTTTCCATTTTCACAATTTTTTTTTAATGGCTGAAAGTGTAGGATTCCTTTATGCTTAATCATGTCCACAGTTTTAGAATATATGGATCCATGTATGCACATGTGAGTGTGTATGTGTGTGTGTGCATGGGCACATGTGTGGTGTCCCTCCTCTGTTCTAAAGCATGGTGTGCCCACTCATAGGCAGATGGAGCTCTAGAAGCTGCAGAACCTGACTTCCCATCCCTGTCTCTGAGTGGTTTATATTCTAATCATGTCTGTTGTCTCCAGCACGTGGATTCAATGAAGTGTGAGATGCTCTGCCTATAAAAATATAGGAGTAAAAATATATATAGTACATTTTTCCATTCGTTAATAAAGTTCAATAGGCATCTGTGCAGAGAACGTACAATGGTCAGGCTGCTTATGTGCAAATGTGGTCTCTGTGACTTCTGTAAGCTCATAAACTTCATTTATCTACACCCAGTAAGCTATTTTCAGTGAAAGCTTAATTCTGAATGAACCCGTTACAACCTGGTTTTCTGTAGCTGACAAATTCATAACTTCTTTTCTAATTTTAAAAGCATTCAAAACTCCATAAGTTAATCACAGCTTTCTGACTTAAGATAAGGCTTGATGGATACCTTTTTTCCACCAAGTAGTAACAATCCTTTAGAATTCAGTTAACTTGCTTTGGATTCACTGAATCATTTCGTTTGTCATAACACAGTCTTTTATGACCTTTTGTGTATAAATAAGGAAAATTAATTGCTTCTGGCAACATCAAAGTGTTGGTTTGCTATATGTTTAATCATTAGCTTTAAATGCTCCCAAACTCATGTTCCAAGACATTGCAAAGAGGTAATAAGTTCAAAGCAATATGAAACATAAAGCAGGACTCTAGAGCGAGTTGAAAGGATTTTTTTTAAATATATGAGAGCTTTCAAACCCATTGTACAAAACTTGGAGGAATTTTGGCCAGAACTAAAAGAAGAGCTTTACTCCCATATTTGAATGAATTACCAGATATGCTAGATACTGTATGCCCTTCTGAACTCAAACAATCTGTCTCCAAGAAATAAAAAGTACAAAAATAAGCTTGATTGGTTCTGATATATGTCAGAATTTATGCTTGTGACGTATTAATAAAGCTGATGAACAGCTCACATTCTCATTATGAAATCCTACAAAACTCATGCATTCTGTACTATCATTTATAGCAGAAACTTAAAATAGGGAGTTTTCTTTTGCATCTTCAGATTCCTTCTGTTTTCCTTTGCACAAAGGGTTAGGTCCAATAGTTTATGAAAATACACTTTTCATTAAAATGTTTTATTTTGAAGGAGTTGCTTCTCCAAACCGTGTCAGCAGCTCTCAAAATACTCGTGCACTTGGATCCCAGGCACTCTGAATGTCTTGAAGAAAAGCTTTTGTCCTGGGGAGAGTCACAACAAGGTGTGATGCAGTTAAAAGTGATTCAATAATCGTAAGAGACAACAGTACAACATAGATGAGGTACAAGAAAGTCTCATGCACTTTGAGGAGATTTAATGCCTGCAACAAGTATAACCACGTCTTTCCTATATGGGATTTGGATCATGACCATAATATTGTTCCTCATTGCCTTCAATCTTTATCCATAATTGGCAAACTGAGAGCAGCAAGATCCAGGCTGTCACTTTTTTCAGTTTCCAATGCAAAACTGCACATGCATGAGTTTCATGCTGAAAACATTTAGTGCTGTTGCATAAAATGGAAATTTGTGAGTGTCTGTGAGTGCCAGCACTGAGCTGAGCACAGTGCACTCCGCACATGCACGCCATGGGTGTTTGTCAGAACTCTGCCCAAGGGCATTGTGGCACCAGCAGAGTACAGCACCAGGAGCGCAGGGAGCAGAGCTCTAGCACAGCCTTGCCTTGTGACAGTGAGCACTGTCTGAGCCTGAGATTCCTCTAAATGGAAGGTGCCATTGCAGGCATTTATCCTTCGTGCAGCAGTAACCACAAAGATGCAGCTGTCTTCTAGTAAATATGGGCATCTGCAGCATCCAGTTCTGTGGAGGTGTGAAATTATATTCATTAATGCAGCTTAATAACCTGAAAAATAAATTTCCATAGATTTTTTTAAAAAATGTGATCATCAAGTTATCACAACTTTATTGAAATCGGAGGCTTGTTCACCATCCCAAATATTGCTACATACTGGCCAGATGTACAGGAAAAGGGGACAACAGCCAGGTACAGGTTTATAGATAGTCTCCAGCAGTTAACAGCCTTGCTCAACTCCATCCAGCGATACTGGCTTAGATTGAACCCTGAAAGCATGGGACACTCTTTCCCTGTGCGATGTGCCCAAATGCTGCTCACCTTTTGGAAGCTGAATAGCACCTGTTCTTTCATTAGTCTTTGTTTGGAGGTGCAGAGGAGAAGAAATAATTTGCCTAATTTGGTTTTAGCTTTTTTATCTTTAATGCATAATGAGTACCTACCATAAACCCTCCAAAAATAGAATATTATTAATTAAGTGGTAATCAAGAGCTAAAGAAAATTCTCTTTTGCTTGGCTTAGTCAGTTCAGTTCATACTGTTTTAAATCAAGAAATAAATCTGAAGCTAAAACCTTCTCTATATAAATCTGCAGAAGATCATCTGAGATAGACAGCACCACATATGTTTATAGTTGAGAATCTGGCAGCCAGAAGATGTAACAACTGATGGTCAAGATGTTCTGGTTCAGAGTTGGAAAGTAAATAATTCCTGAGAGGAAGGATTCTACAGTTCTGGGCAGCTGATCCGGTAATAAAATAAATAAGCAATAAAATCCACTTCCTGTTTTCAGAGTTCACATTTCATACTGGCAAAATTCTCCTATTAAATTCAATTTCATGCTTCCATAAATAAACCTGGCACCTTTTAAAACACTTTTCCATCTGTTTTACAACTAGAAGTGTATTATTTAATGCACTCTTGGGATTCACACCAATGGGAAAAGGACTACTTGTATAGAACACAACATTTTAGTTGGAGAGAGTACAAAAAAATAATCCCTAGCTTCCCTAAATTCTCAAACAATTGTAACAGGACTCTGATGTAATCATTTTTATCAGGCAGGAGAAAAAGACTTTTTTCTTTTCTGCATAAATGTTATTTTAATTCAACATGAAATGTATTTTAAAGCAGAACAGAATATCTAATTTTTTGCTTATGAGGAGATATTTCTCCTTCTTCTTCAATATAGGGAAAATAGCTCCTAAAAGTTTAAAGAAACAATCAATTGAGTTAATCCCAGAAACTCTTTCAGTCAGAAGTTATCTCTATTGACAAAGAAGTCTTATGGCAACGTAAGTATTATTCTTTAATTCTTCAGGCCATTTGCATGTATAAATCCTGAATTGCTGTGCCAAAGTTCCATTATCTTTATTTCATACGTGATAATATATAAATTTCAGATTATAAAATGAAAATATGAAACCATTTGCCCCAGTCATCAGCAAGCCAGAGGCAGTCAGATGTCTTGAGACACAGACAGGAGAACCAGGTGCTTGACTCTCCTGTACCTCCATCTAGGATTAGTTCTAAGGACAACTTAAAGGCTTTTTCATGTTGTCCTTGATGTTCGACTGATATGCAGTGATGGAATAGAGTGAAAGCACTTGAACTGCATGCCTCTGTTCAGTACTCACTGATTTTTCTGCTGTTTACAGTATATAATTCAGAAGATATGTGGCTTAGCTTCTTTTTTTAAAGTGTGAAAGGCAGCAACATCAACACTTAGAGCACAGAACTTCTTAACCTCCCCAGCACTCCACTAAACACCAAAACACCTACTGAGCCCACAAAGCTCCCACGTATAGAATTTCCACTGGGTAGAGAGAGCAAGCTTGAAGAGAAAATGTATATATTTGCAAGGATACAGCAGTGTGTCTAATGAAAATAAGACAAAAGCATTGGCAGAGACAAAGGAGAAGTCTTTAAGCCTTAGTAGAAATTAACAGTTGTATGATAGTCCTTAGGGAAAAATATAGGGTGTGACAAGGGAAAAACTCTCATCATAGATGGATCTTTGCTTTGTGTCCTTAACACTG
Source organism: Oreocharis arfaki (assembly GCA_013398015.1). Lineage (NCBI taxonomy): Eukaryota > Metazoa > Chordata > Aves > Passeriformes > Paramythiidae > Oreocharis > Oreocharis arfaki. The sequence continues at coordinate 944,290 of VZRR01010711.1, read as the reverse complement.
CACTTGGCTTTAACTGGAGCCTTTGACATACAATGTTATTCACTTTCCTTGAGATGGCAACTAAAACCACCGATACACTGCTCACAACAAAAGGCAGCAGCCCTGATAGCCCCAAAGGAAGTCAGATTGAACATTGTGGAAATGATAAAGAGTAATATTTTTTTTGTATTTCATCTGACCTTGTACCCACTGCAGAGGAATGGTACACACAGGTAAAGAGCATCAACAGTAGGATTGATGCCTTAAGTTTTAACTTTTATAATTTAAAATCCTGTACTGTCTAGAGTATAACTCTGAAGTTTCTTGTAGTCTGTTAGCTGCTGCTCTCTTAGGCCAGATAGACATAACAAACCCTGCCCTCCAAGGACACCCAGCCTGTCCTAGGCCCAAAATGTAAAGCATCTTGGGAAGGGCAGGGGGGAGCTTGGGGAAATTACATCATTAACTGAAGCTTTAATTGGAGAATTGAACTTGATATACAAATAGACCAAACTCATAAAAGTGTGAAGAATTTGTGACCTGGGGTCCATCTTGGGGTCCATCTTGGCAGTAGCCTCTGGCTCCCCAGGGTGTGCCTTTGAAGGCCCTTCAAATAAATACCTACCTTTATTCTCTTACTCTTGTCTAGTCTCTGTTTTTTAGGTGGCCTGATAAGGCATCAGGATAAAGATTTACAGGTAAGAATCCTGTGTCTCCAGGACTTGTCTGAAACCAGGAATTGATTTCTTAGTTGCTGTTCTTTACCTTCATTCACGGAAAATGAAAATGGCTTATCAATCCCATTTCATTACTTTTTTTTTCTTGAGTGCCCATGAGTACACATGCAAACAAAATATTCCTGTAGTTAGACTCACCCCAAATCCTAGCATGATCCAGAGAAGGCAGGCAAGGATCCTCAGCTCTAACATGTGCTGTGGATATTCTCATCAGTCAAAGGCCCTAATCCATGAGCTATAGGCTTTGAATGGCTTTGACCTCTTTTGGTCAGACATCTGTAGAGAGGCCTCTTGAAGTTTCAAATATGATGCATATCCTCAACATGCTGGATCCAGATGATGTTCTTATTTCTGCACTGTAGAGAAATTTTACCTTTTTAAGCAATAGTTGGGAAAATTATTTAATACTGAATTTCTGATTTGGCCTCCACATTGTCCTCGTTGCTGGGGCAGATTTACTAGGGGATCAAAGGAACAAGAGGCAACAGTACCCCTTGATTATATGAGCACTCATAAATTAACCAGTTCCAGGGAGCATTCCTGGGGTACTGGAAGGCAGTCAGTCGTTTATGCTGTTAAATTGTTAGCAGAGTCCTTGGCATGGTTTTGACCCAGGTCAATGAGCACACTCCCAGACAATTTCTAGGAAAGTGTGGAAGTTACAGCAGGCCAGGGAGCCCTCTGAAGAGTCACTTTGGATGCCACCACATTGTTCTGGAGTGTAAGAGAGTTCAGCAGGATAGTTATGGGCTGTTTCATGCTGGTTGTTTCCATTGGCAGGGGAAGTGAATTTAACAGAGTCACATAACCCTTACAATTGCTGCTTTATGCATGGCAGTATTAGGATCAAACAACAAAAACATTGCTTGGAATGGCTGCATCCAGTTTCATCCAAAATTACTTTTAACTTTAGAACAGGAAAAATGTTTCGCACCTCTCTCAGGAACACAGATGGGAAGAACGAGTGCACTCTCAGCCAGTTTGCCAATGGCACCATTGCCAAGGCCGTGTAGTGTGGTCCACATGTTGGAGGGAAGGGATGCCATCCAGAGGGACCTTGACAGGCTTGAGAGGTGAGTCTGTGCAAACCTCGTGAAGTTCAACAAGGTCCTGCACCTGGGTCATGGTGAGCAGGAGCACGAGCACAAGCACAAGCTGGTCAGAGAATGTGAGAGCAGCCCTGGGGAGAAGGACTTGGTGGATGAGAAGCTCAACATAACCTGGCAGTATGTACTTACAATCCAGAAAGAAAAGTATATCCTGGGCTGCATCCAAAGCAGCATGAGCAGCAGGTTGAGGGAGAGGATTCTACCTCTCTGCTCTGTTGAGACCCCACCTGTGGTTCTGTGTCCAGCTCTGGGGCCCCCAACTTAAATAGGATATAGACCTGTTGTTGTGAGTCCAGAGGAGGCCATGAAGATGATCAGAGGACTGGAAAACCTCTCCTGTGAATACAGGCTGAGAGAGTTGGGGTTGCTCAGCCTAGAGAAGAAAAAGCTCTGGAGACACCTCATAGCAGCCTTCCAGCAACTAAAGGGGGATAATATGATGGGCACAAAACTTTTAGTTGGATCAGTAGCAGTATGAAAAGGGTTAATGGTTTTAAATTGAGGTAAGGTCAATTTAGATTAGTTATAAGGAAGAACTTTTTTACAATGGAGTTGGTAAACCTCTGAAAGAGAGAAGTTGTGGATGCCTTGTCCCTGCAAGTGTTCAAGGCCAGATGGGATGGGGCTCTGATCAGCTAGGCCTAGTCAAAGGTGTCCCTGCCCATGGCAGGCGAATTGGAAGTAGATGACCTTTAAGGTCCCTTCCAACCCAAACCCTTCCAAATGGGTTTTCATTATGCTATGAAATAAACTTTGGGCTTTTTTTTTTTTCCCCCTAAATTTCCTCTGTTGATTCTGCTATTTAGATATTAATTTCCCAAATTTTTGATAGCTGATTATAGTAGAAAGGCACAGATTTCAAAAGCTTTTGACCTACTTTGTTTCAAAGAAGCAGATTTTTCCTTTCCTATTTCTTAAAGGCAGCATGAAATTTTAAGCCATCATTTCCCATTATCATTTCCTTTTTTGTTATTTGGGGACTAACAAGAGCCCCAAAGTATTTCCTGCATTCGCAGCTTCTAACCGCTGCCCAGGGATTTCAAGCACATAAATCCTTTTAGCTTATCGCAAGCAGAAATTGCCTTGTCATGATCCCAATAATCAGCTCATTGATTCATACAATTTCCCTGGGTTTTGATGCAATGTAGTAAATTGCCTTGGAGTTTTGTGAATGTGCATGTGTGTAAATGAAGGTGCATATGTGTATGTGAATATACACAGAGATAACAGAAAGATATACCTCAGTAGAAACTGCTGGGCCAGTCACCAGACTGGCAGTCTTACAAGCAAATAGCGTGTCAGTGCACCTGGTGTAAGGCTTTGAACTTCAGTTCAAGAGAGTTTGGGTCTCTGCTCCCACTGCTTCTGTTGCAAAGCTGTTCTAGGACCTAACTTCTGTAACAGATAAGAATCTTCTGATTTCCAGACTGAGTCTATTCAGGGACCAATTTATACCCTTCTGTTGTTGTGCCAGCATCATCATTTTGTTTAAATCACTGTTCTTTTTCTGTGGTATTCATCTCTCTGATGTATTTATAGAATGTAGTCATATTGCTTCTTGATTTTGATTTGCCAGGCAAGACTAGATAAACCCACTGCTCTCTGACCATACCTGCTGTTCTTTTCTGCACTCATCTTTCCCCGGAACAAGTTACCAGAATTGCACCCAGATCTAAAAGTAACATCCTATTAGTACTTTGTGAAACACCAGTAATCCCTTAGTTATCTCTGCATAATTTTGGTAGTAATCTTGCAAAGAATTCCTATTGTGAAATTCGTCACCGTGTTAGCAATTTCCAGCTGATTAAGTCTTCATATCACCACCCCGTAAACAGACATGCCCAAATGTAATTTTTATCTTGTTGAAGCCCAGCCCAGTCCCACAATTCTCAATATCACCCAGTTCCTCCATATTCACCACCTTCTAATTCTGTACCTCTTAGAGGCTTCAGGGCAGATCTTTTGTATCAATACCCAAACAGCAAAGTCATTTCCTCCCAGTCTGGAGTTCCCCTCATGCCGGTGGCTCCAGTGCCCTTTCTGGCCATACTCTAGCCGGCTTTGCTGTTCTATTACTGAACTCATCTTCTCTGGCCTTGCTGGTAATCTCTCAGTGGCCACCACATTAAAAGTTTTCATCAATGTCCAGAATGTTTGTATTTGCCTCATTTCCTCTGTCTGGAAATTATTTTATTTTAAAAAAGATGCTTAGTTTATCATTTTATGCATTAGATTAACTCTTTCAGTAACTGACCTCCATGCCTTTAATAATTCTTTTATTCTAATCTTTTTTAGATGATATCAGATTGCTGAACTAAAATGTAGGTGATCTCTAGTTGTTCAGACCATTTTCTGATCCCAACTTCTTTGCTGTGTGTGTGATGTGTCTCCAAATATTAGGCACCAAACAGGTTTTACGCATTTATTAAAAATAGCTGCTGCACCACTTGAAACTTTGCTTGCCAATTTCCTCTTGGGATTGTATTAATTTTCCACTTTTTACCTTCTGGAGTACATTAGACATCTCAAATTGTGTTTTTACCTTGATTCTGCTGGTTTCCATTTCTATACATTAAAAAACGTGTCCTTGGTTTTTTCCCCATGTCCAAAATCTTTGCTTATTTCCTTGAAATCTGAGCTAAAGCATAATTCAGTTTTCAGCCTATACTTGATTTATTCTTCATTTCTACTCTATCATCACTACTTTCTGGCCCTACTTATTTTTCCACCTTTGTTCTTTTTATTCACATGGCTGAAGAATCTTCTGCTACATGCTTTAATATTCTTTACAAGGTCCAACTCAGCTTGACTCTTTGTTATTCTCACTTTATCTACACATTTTTGGCCTCTATGGCAGTTTTCTTTGTTGATTAGTACTTTTTTCCCTAATCAGTGTAGGCACTCTGCTTATTTCTAATATTCAGTTTGTTGTTTTTTTTTTTTTAATCTGTTCAGATCTGGAATCACTTCCTGGAAGTCTTCTTTTCTTCTTTTTTTTTTTCTCCCTGAGACAGAGACCTGTGATAAGTTTTGCACCCTTGACTTTAGACCCTTCTTCTATATTCAAGTATCAAATTCAAGTCCAGCTGAATTAACTGTCTAGGTTCCTCTTTTTATCAAAATTTGGCCTTTGGAAAATAATGTTAATGTTTATAAAATAAATTTCCATTTAATTTTAACTCATTACTTCATGGTACGGCAGGTTCAGTGTCGTTCTCCATGAAAAACAACTAATTTCTCAGGTCTTTGATGCTTATCAATATCAAAACCAGTGGTTAGCTGGTTAAGAGGAAAGCTGCAGAATGGAAGATATTGGGCCCTACTATTTTTTTCGTACTTTTGGCCTAAGCATGACTTACTATTTAGTCACTGGTATTTTTGCCATAATTATGCTTTAGAGACTACTGTGGTCTGCTCTTTCTATCTCAGACCCAACAGGCACAGTCTGACATTATCAACTCTTGCCAAGTTCTCTCTGCCTTCAGAATATGGTGAACACACCCAAACTCTTTGTGGGGTATTTCCGTGTCCATGCAAATTCCTAAACTGAGAATTTATCCTATCCTGCTGATCATTTCAGGCCAGAACCATGTTGGGCCATGTTTAACACATTCTACTTGGTTGGGACACCAATTTAAGAGTACAGTGAGCCCATGTCCATACCTGAGCATTGCTTAATTTATAAGGTAGCCTATTGTTTCGGTCATCCCAGCACTCATAGATAATGAGCGGCAAGTAGGAGGAAGATTTTGGGTTCCCTGTTTGCCTTTCAGAAAGACAAAGCAGACTTGAATTCCCACTTTCAAGCATGGCAGTCTTTTCATTGAGCAATGAGATGGTGAACTTGAAAAGATCCAAAAGCTGTTGCTGCAGGAAGAGCAGCAGGCTCTCTGGTGTGTTATGGCAAGGCTTACCTCAGCAACGGGATCCAGACTCCTCACCTTTGGTGTTGGACAGACACCATATGGAGAAGGAGACAACCACTTTACCAGTGGGTTTAGCAGAAATTTGGTTGGGAATAGAATTTCAATTCCTTGTGGGAGGTATTTAGAAACATAAACAACATAAGCATTTTACGCTATTGAAAAGTTAACTTATTCTTTGGTTCTTGCCACGAAATTTACCTTCAATTAATCTGAAGTTATATCACAATGCAAAGTGGAAACTTCTCGATTCAGCTTTGGCAAATGGTCACCTACCTTAAAATGAGGTGGATCTCTGAAAAATGGATTTTTCCCCTCCTTTTTAAAAAAATATCTAAAGCTCTGGAGTAAACTCAGGGGAAAGCATTGCACTAATGCTTTGTGTTCTGTCCGAATAGTATAGGTGTATTTTTTGGAGAGCCTCAATATGTTTAAATTTCAGCTTGTTCATTTGTTTGAGATTTACTCTTCTTTGAATGCAGGAATGTAGATTTTGACATACTGCATCACACTGTGAGTCAAACCATGCTCAACTGTCTCTGAGAAGCCATGAGCAATGAACAGAAAATTCTGAAAGATGTACAGGCTATGAACAATGGATAAGCTTAAATGTTTTTCCTGAAAACTAGACATATTTCTAGAAACAATTTCATTTAGTGAATTACATATTAACTTCACAGAAATAAAGATCACTTCCTGAAATGGAATCTCAACAAAATTAAAAGACAAAGTTTACCAGATTTTTCATTCATAACTTATAATTCTGAGAGTTTTCCTTGTACACTTTGAACTGTTTCACATTTACAAGATCATATATTCCTTGAAAGTGGAAAAATTAAGGTTTTGAGATTCAAAATGTTTAAAATATGTACCAAGACATAAGCTTGATACAAGAGGGAAGAAAGTCTGTTTTGCTTGTACACCCTGGTGCTGTGATATCAACGGTAGGCATCCCTAATATAGTGGGTTAGGAGTATTCATCATCTAGGTAAGGGACATGAAAAGTAATTAATTGATCAGAAAGAAACAGCTCTCTGCCTAAAATGTTATCATGCTTGTGAGAAAAACCAGACAGATATGCCCTGAATTTTTTTGATCGAAAGAATGATTGAACTGTTTTGACAAACATTATTTGATTTTAAGAATTATTTATATGTGGTTTTCATTGTCTCCTATTTCCTTCCAGTAGCAATATTATCTCTACCAATGCAGCTCAGATCTAAGTGAAAATTACTTTATACCAGCAGGGACTTCTGTATTAACAGAGATGATTTCTTCAGAAAGAGGAAGCAGACACCAGCTTTGATCTAAAAAATTGTTCCAGGTTCTGAAGGAATAAACACTCTTCTGTCTGTGGAGTTTCACATTCGTGTTTCAAATATGATCCCCTGGCTACAAATTCCCATACAGAATCAGAAACTTGCAGTAATTTCTAAACATTCTTGTGAAATTCTAGATGTGATGGTAATGTGATGCTTGCAGTAAGTTGCATAGTGTTGCACGAACTGCTTTACAATGATCTGAAAAGAGAAATTATATTCAGACAATAAAAGCCTGAAAATCAAAAAGTAAAAGAAAAATGGTCACCCAAGTTTTTGTCAGCATGGCTGATCTGGGGACAATACTGTAGGTTAGTTTTTTCTGTGTTTGCTTTGCATCTGCTCCTAAACTTCTATGCTACGTCACAGTTGTGAAGTTAGAAAATGTTCAAGCTCCAGGGCTAGATGTGGGTACTATAAGTGACAACATTTATCACTATCTGCAGGACATACACTGTAATATGTCCCCAAATTAATTCCTGTTTCTATCCTAGTAAGTGCAGTTGACCTAGAGTACTGAAACAAATGCCAATTTGAAGACTTCTTTTGGTGAAGAATCTATACAATTTCTAAATATCCAGAAAATTACCCGAAAGTATAATAGAACAAATATACCTATTAGTCACCTCATTTTGAACCTACACATTTCCTCTTCTGTTTTTCCTAGATGATCAGGAAATTTCAAAGGCACAGGAAAAATCAACATATTCAGACTAATTAGTACCTGATCTTCTGAGAAGTACCCTCCATCTCTTTTCCTTTTCTTATACTCCGCAAAGGATCCACCTTGTGAAGAATGCCAAAGGTGAGACAGACTTAAAAAAAAAGGTTCCCTCATTAATATGCATTCAGATTGGTGAAAAAAACAAATTGACTGAAGGTATCTGTAAGCTACTTAAATGTTTGCAACTCATGTAAATCACAGATGATACACGACCCTGAGAAGCATCACACTTACATCAGACATCTGAATTCTGAAATGGTTTTGGAAGAAACCAAATAGAAAAGAGATATATAAGAAGGATTGGTGATTTGAAATATTTCCATAAATTTATCTTCTGAGACATCAAACGTGTAAATAATCTCTCCTTTGAACTGAATAACTGTTAGGGACCATAAGTGCAACTGCTTTTCTAATAGAAAGGAACTTAAAATTGCTTTTCAGGTAGTATTTGCAAGCAAATATCCCCTTTTAATATCTCAGGTGCGTCTGTTGATATTTTGTTAACAGAAGAAACTGCGGTCCAAGACTCAGATTCTTTCTCAAACAGCTCAAGTCAACTGCAAGTTTTACTTTGACAGCCACCAGAAAGTGAACATGATCAGAAAGCAGGAGGAAGGGTGTATAATGTCCCCTCTGAGACAATACAGCACAAAAGTATTAAATTCTCATCAGATAGCTGATGAATTTTAAAAGCTTTATGTTTTTCTAGGATATGTCTTTTCTGGCTGGTATTCTCAGCAGGAATGGTACGTGCTGCTTCTGGGAATGGCACCGCAGCTGGCCTTGCTCTAATAGCTTCCTACTTCCTTTGAAATGAGTTTGCTTTTGTTCATATTTAATAAAATTTGTTTTTCTGTCTCCTTCTTGAGCTCTTTTTCTTCTGTTATTTTTTTCTAATCGGTTTCCAAACCTTGCTTGACTGGTCTCATATCTTTCAGCCCTTATTTCTCTCATTTAATAATTTTTGTTGCTCCGCATGTTAGCTTTTCTCTCTACAACATTCATTATATCAAATCCATCTCTTCATTTCTGATAACCTTGATATTTCAATCATCTGCTTCCTTCAGTTTCCCCAGCTGTTCTAACAATGCCACCTATAATGTTTCCTAATGCTGCTCATTGTCATACTTAAGACCTCATTTTTCTAACAGCCTGGAAATCTTATGTTTTCTATTTGTCTCTAATCTGAGTGTTATTTAACTTGTCACTGCAACAAGAGTAAGACTTTTGTCTACAAAAGTTGCTTGGATTTAGATAATCTCGTTTGATGTTTCTCAATTACAAGCTTTTTAATGGTTAGTGCTGTGATAGCACTGATTTGATGATTGGCACAACATAGGGCTTTTTAAATTAAAAGGAGCTGTACAAACAAACTTAGCCTTTTCACTTCTACTTCAAGACTATGTATTTCTTTCATATTATGCTATCTAGTTCCTATTTATTAACTCTGCTGAACTGAATGGGCACACTGACTTTTAAAATATTTTACTAATGCAATTTAATTCCATTTGCAAGAGCTTCAAATGTATCATGAAATTATTTGATTCTTGATTTTTAGTTTGTTGTCTTTATATTCAAAGAGAACATTGCCAGTAGTCTTTCCCTTACTTGTGACCACTTGTGACCATACATAAAAATTTTTATTTTTACAACTTCTTCTTTCATCACCAATGCTTGATTTTTTTAACAAAACTTAGTTTTGCAAACTGTGATATGTAGGGAATAAACTTAAGTAGTTTTCTTATTGGCATTGCTATGATTCATGTGCTTCCTGTATGTTGCTGGAATTTCTCTGGCAGGAGAATCAGACTATGAATCAGAAGAGGAGGCTGTCATGTTTTCATATTTTCCAATAATCATGTGGCAGTGCAAAAAGGGCACTAGCAATAGCACCATGTTCCAGAATTGTGATCCACAGCTGTCATTGACACCATGATGAGATGAAGTGGTCTTTAATAATAGAGCACAGATCAAGGCACTAAATAACTGTGACAAAAAGGTATCATTCTCAACAAACCAGTAAAAAATTATGGGGAGATTGTAAAAATATAGATATATGATTTCCTGGTTTTCACATTTCTTCTTATCAGGTTATAGTTTGTCATGTGAATGACAAATAAAAAGGGGCAGGGAGAGAACACGAGAGTGATGAGACACTGACACAGGTGTCCCAGAGAAGCTGTGGATGCCCTGTCCCTGCAAGTGTCCAAGGCCAGATGGGATGGGGCTCTGATCAGTCTGATCTAGTGGAAGGTGTCCCTGCCCATGGCAGGTGGGTTGAAAGTAGATAACCTTTGAAGTCCCTTCCAACCCAAATCATTCTATTATGCTATGAAGAAACAAACCAAAAATCCAAACCAAACAAACAATCAAGAAAAACACTACACAAAAACTCCAACAAACAACCCAAAACAAAATGCCAGCCATTTGCAAAGCTAGTCACAATGAAGATCTAGTTTGGAAGAAACATGAGATATTTTATGCTCATACTATCAAAGCAAAAAGCTATAAAAAATTGGAAATAGTATTATACTGCAGAAGATTCTTGGCAACCTCAGCTCGAGGTATTGCTAATGGCGTAACCTGTAATATACCATTCTGGCAGGGGCACAGGGTGAGTGTATATAAAACGGTTAAAATTATATTAAAAATAGCACAAAGAACTGGAGAAATATGGCTGACAGACGGTACCTAACATGTACAAAAGGTTTCCACAGACACATTTGTCATGAGCTATTCATATTGAAACAGCAAATACACTAACCTTCTAATTATTTTAGCATTAGAATTGGTTTTATGCTAGCCAGGCAAAAGGACCCCGTAATGGTACAGGGTAGGATAATAAAAGAAGAATGTTTAACCTTCCCTCCAAAGTCATTTAGCCAGATCCTCTCCTAGCAAAACTCAATTGGCTCCAGAAAGGCTGCACCAGAGAAAAATTCATTCCAGGATGTTTTTTGCAATGTGAATATCAGCTCACCCATTTTTCTGTGTTTTCATTTAATCTGAAAAATAATGACACATAGCAGACTTCCCTTCTGCTGAGGAGAGATTTGCCAGCACTCAGAGCTGGGTCCTGGCCTGCCAGGGACTGTCAGATAGAGAAGGTTCATCCACCTGCTGCTGCCTCAGTCCTGGCAGTAGCCTCTGATTTTGTTCTCCATCAGCATCCTTCCCTGTCATGTGTGAGGCTCCCTGGTAGCATCTGTCATTACCAGCATTGAGAAATACAGCAATCTCACTGCTGAGATGTCTCGTGTTCCTGTCCTGATTGTGTTGTTTTCTTTTGCTATTAAATAATAGTAAAAATCCAATTTTTTGAAAATATTTCACAACTTCTGTAATTCCAGAACCGCTCCAGCTACCTCATGAGTCTGGCAGACAACCGGCTCATATTAAATACTGCTATAAACAGCCCGAGATGGGAGCTGCCTGGGTGTGGGATATAAGGTTATACCCAGATGCTGCCTAAAGAAATTCCGAATTCTTACAAAATGATTCAAACTGGGGAGGGACCCCTCACACACACATACAAACACACATGACAGTACACACGGCACTTTTAAAGGCCTATATCTGAGACAGAATATATAATATGAGGACTTGAGTGGCAAATAGCTGCATATAAATAAAACCTTTCATCTTTTCTAAGATTCAGAACTATATAGAATTTTAATATTTTAAGAACTGTCTTATCAGAGATATCTGAAAATTCTGTATTTATTTTTCTGGTAACTCCTTAATTTGAAAGTATGAAATAACTGTTCTCAATGATTTTCCGTTGAGCAATTTTTTCTGAATTTTCATTTAAGTGGAAGGATCCTGAAAAAGAAGCTCCTTCTTTTTCAGTTTTGGAACAGAAAGATTTTCAGTTGTTTGACTTTTAACTTGTCAGCAAGAAACATGAGTGTTTGGGAAAATACATATGTTATTTTTGAAGTTTTGGCATGAGGAAAGAGTATAATTTATTATTAGTTGGTATTTGCATGTTTACCAGTTACTAAAATCATAAAGTAAGGAACATGTCACCCTTCTTCAAAGTTAATTAGCACAAATAATGCCGCTTTTTTTGCCTTTTTATTCAATGTGGCTATTTTCAGAATATGTTATTCATTCATAAAAATTCATTTAAAGGAAGATTTTTCTGATATAATTGCTTGTTTATATTATTGCAGGTCTTTTTGCTGCTGTCCATAAACATTTTAAATGCAATTATAGGAGTATTCAAGTTGTTTAAGACTTCGCATATATTTTATTTTGGGGTAGTTCCAACACTTTTGGAAGAGTTTAGTGAATAAACAGTGAAAATACATGCCCAGAATCCCAGACCACCAAACAGCAAATGCTCACATTTTCTAGATTTCATAAATTATATATGCCCTTATTTCATATTTCTGCAGTTCTAGTCTTCCAGAGATTCCAAATGCCCTCACATGAAGGGAAAATTCTGCTGCTATATACACAGAATTTAAAGTTTTACAGTGTTTAATCTATGTAGATTTCCACCAGATGTCAGCAATGCACTCTCTAAACTCCAGCTGTCAGAGGCCTCCAGCTTTCCCAGTGTTACAGGAATCGTGTAACACACTGCACCGTATTTAAGCAACCAGAGAAAAACAAAATGACCGTCATTGCTTCTGAAGAGACTCATGACATTACTAAGCTTGTCCAGCTAATAATGTGGTTCTGTACTTAGTTTCTTCTGGGAAGGAGGTTTTATTACACGTTAGACCACTAAAATGCTCATTGTTTTTTTCTCCCGATCTCTGTACAAAACTGACTTTCTTATTATCTCTGTGAAAGTTTTCATCTATTAGACTATCAAGAATAGTGCATCTGGGTTTATTTTTATTTTTTTGTGAGACTATAGAGGAAGAAGAAATAATGAATATGTTTTGGACACTAATTCTGTAGCAATTTTAGGTCAAACCAGAAGTACACTACACCATTGGGAATGGTAAAAGCACTGGGGTCAGAAGAAGAAATTGTTGTCTACATGGCTGCTTCTTCTCCGGGAGTTCAGGCATCCAGCTGCAACATCCAAACCAAACAGAGAACATTGTCGGGCTCTGGTTTGGTTTCGTAGGGATAATTTTGCTGTTACTTATTAACTTAAGCCTCTTAAAGTTCACTTAGATACAACAACAAAAAGCTGCAGAATGACCTCTACTGAGGCAGTAACGTGTGTGCTGTGCCAAAGCAGACATGATGGTTTTTACACTATAATGTCCCTGGCAATAATCTTGCAGGTTTCAGAACACTGCTGTTTGCTTTCCAATGGTTTCTAGAAATTGTTTCACAAATTCTTTTGGAATAGCATTGATCTGTCAGAAGCAGAACTTTCAGATTTGGCCAAAACCGCATAGAAAAGATTCCTCATGTCATGGATAAAATTTCTGTTAAAAACCACAAAAAAAGAAAGCCCCACTTCTGAGTGAGAAGGGAAGCCTGGGAATTCATTTAGCTCATGATCAGCCTGACTCACAGTGGACTTTTAACAGTCCAGGGGAGTCTCCTGACTGCTGAACTAGAGATTAAGATCTGGAACCATAAAACCATTTAAGCATTGAGCTGCATGAGAATGAGACACCAGATTATCTTTGTGTATTGAGCTTTAGGGGCTTTCTCTGGATCAATGAATAATAAATATACAAAGTGAAGCAGCCATACCAGGGAAAAAAATAAAGGAAATAAGACCTAAAGTCAGAGCTCATCCCCATCAAGTGGAGGGTGTAGGTGAATACTCTGATCACCAAGTTAATAGGAGTGTGTTTGTTCTCTCTTTTTTTAATAAAACCTGAAAAGCTGTCGGGTTTGTGCCAATGTACAACTGAAAAAAATGTTGGAGGTTATGGGAAAACTTATTCTTGCCCAATTCTAATTATAGGTCTGTCTGGTAGCACTCCATGTTATTCAGGTTGTTTGATATGTGCCATTAAAAAATACAGTTTTCAGCTGCTTATAACGGTGCCAGAACATTAACCATTTGGACTGAAATATTCCATGACTTTGCCTGCCTCAGGCTGATTTTTGGAAACTGCCAATCATATCATTCGGTGAGTTGAAGGAAAAACACGAAAAGTGTGGGGCTTTTAATGTTAACAACTTCTGCTCACTGTTTTAAGTAGCCTCTTTGTGCTCTGTGTGTGGGAAGCCAGAACCAGTAGAAGTTCATGTGCATCTGTGCCTCTGTGCAGTACTTGTTGAGATCTGAAGATCAACCCACATTTTCCCGAATTTTGAGCTCTTAAAAAAAGAATAACAACAGCTCCCATGATGTCCAAAGAATCTATACTTACCAATCATGATGGACCATTTCAACTTTACTGAGAGGAGGCAACCCTACAGACAACCACTTGGAAAGATGCTGAAATATGTCAATTAAAAGTGCTTCCCCGCTTAGTTTCCTTGCCCAGTAAGGAACACGAAACCGGATTTCACCTTTCCCTGTCACCTCACATCCTCGAGTCTGCTTTCAGATGGGGCACCAACCTCCAAAGTTATCAAAACCATGTTCCAATCCATCAAAGGCAATCAAGAAGAGAGAGACATTGGGTTGTGAACCATAAGATAAAAAACAGGATATGGTGGTTGCAGGAGGTTATGAAAACATGATACCAGAGAAACTGGGAGGAGTTGGTGGGAAATGTGACTGGAACTGACACAGAAAACAGACTGAAATATGATGAAGGAATTGAAAATAGCCAGGCAGATGGTAGGAAAAATCAAAGATTAAGGGAAGATGTGAGAAAGCAGAGAGGAGGTTGCAGAATAGAAAAACAGCAGTCTGTTTTTCTGAGCTTTAGCCTGCAAAGACATTACTATAGGAGAAACCTGGGTTTTGCTGGGAGAGAAACAGAGGGGGAAAGCAGTGATTTGGCTAGATAGGTTCATTAAATAATGAGTTTTTTGTCCTGGACCTGGTCTTGTCTGAACTGAGTTTGAAGGAAGAGCTGACACACACCCAGAGTCCATCCTATAACGGCACAAAGGAAGTATCAGTGAAGCTGTTTGGGTGTCACAGCTCAATTCTCAGAATTTCACAGCGTTTCAATTTTTTTAGAAATGGAGGAGCAGTTACTGATCACCTGTGAGTTATTTTCCCAGTCATTACTGCCACTGAGAGCAGAGAAAGGGAGAAATTTTTTTCTAGAAGAAAACACTCAAGCATTTTAACAAGTCCACTCCGGGTGAAAACTCATTCCATTCACTACAGATCTTCCAATGCCTTAAAGAATGGAGACACCACAGCAGAAAATACCTTTATTAGTTACACAGGAGTTGTCTGTGTCACAGCAGTCCTGAATGAAGAAACTTTGTGAGAAAAAAATACCATTAGCTGTGTCATTAAAGATCTTCTCCTGATGTGTACAAACATGACTGAGAGCAGGTTGGGAAAACAGTCTGAATTTGGTCTTTCACTAGTTTTCAAACAGAGTTTTCTGTTACTTGTTTGTGTTTAATACACATTAGTGGAGATAGATTTATTCAAGCTCTTAAAAATAAACCATATAAATTCAAGCTACTGTGTCTAAGTCCAAACCTTGACTCAGTTTTCGTTCTCTCCCTACTCAGTCAGATCTCCCTCTAACTTTAGTAGGATTAGGCTGGGTAAGGATTTAGCAAAACTCATCAACGACTTCATGATTTGGCTCAGAGCTCAGTGAAAAATGAACTCTTTAAAAGGACTGTCATGGAACTTACATAAATTTACCAAGTCAAAGTATGGAATATTCAGTGATTCATGGCAGTGTGGTTTTTATTAGAGCTCCTCTGAAACACAGCGGGCTTGCTTAGCAAGGGTTCATGCAAACATTTTCTTTGGTTTCAAGCTGCAAAGGTTCACACGCTCCAAGTTTCACTTTAAGCTTTGGATTTGAGTCTTGGAAATGCCCTAGTTTCACTCAATTTTTGTATCCAAACCATAGTAAAATAAATCTGGCGTGAATGGGAACCAAATTCAATCTGGCTAAAGTCCACAAAAAGCTGTGAATGCAGTTTAGATGTTTGGTGTGCTAAATGGCTTTTTGTTCTTCTTGACTGTACCACTGACATCATGTTGATATTCACCTTCCTTCTCCTAACGCTCCCCGGGTTGCACAGCACTTTTGTGAAACTGTGTAATAGGATGAAATGAGTGTCAAAGCCATGAGGAAGGTAAATACTATTACATTTGTAGGTCTGCACTAGCAACAGGTTTCGAAAGAAACATTTTCACTTTCTTCGGTGGTTTAACTCCGTTTTACCTCCTGTCATAAACAATATAACACTATTATACTGTGTTAGCTAAACTGTCCCTTTGCCTACCCCACCTTTGCTATGTCAGAGGTCTCCATAAGCATCTATGAATTGATCTTACTGACCACCCCTGAGTTCCCAGATAAAACCCTTTTGCTGCATCCATGTCAGGTACCTTACATATGAAGAGAACTGCTTACTAAGCTGCTCAGTGCCATTTCATCCCTTCCTTTTTTCTCCATTGAATGCATTTGTTGTCTTGTTTGTTCCTCAGTCTCTAGAAGTTCACACTGCTTATTTTTGTTGCTGTTCCATTATATAAGTAATTATTAAGGTTCTTCTTTTCCCATATTTTTTCCTGTGAATTAAATATTTCACCTCCCTGCTCCTACTGTTTTCCTAGTTTCTCAAATATGCTTTTCAACCTGATCTTGCTGAATGCAAGCATCCTGCTGTGTTTTCACCTCTCCACCTCTCCAGGAAAGACAGGGAAAATTAAATGGGCTTGGGAATGGTTCTGATTTGATTGGAAAGATTTTTTAAACATTTATAGACACAGTGAAGATATTCACTGACATTTGCTGGAAGAAGGACAGCACAAATATGACTTGAAGAATGAGAGAAATATGACAAGTACTTGCCAACAAAGATGAGCTAGTCTGGACTAGCTGAATATAAGCTGATTGAACTTTATAGCAGGGGACACTTGTTTCAGACATCAGGCTGCTGTTAACACTTAGTTTAAAACTAATTGATCACTGTGACTCCTAATTTTGAGCATAAAGACAGCTATTTCAGAAAAAGGCTGATGTTTTAGAATTTCGTACTAAATTTACTTCAATCTTGAGGTGGAAGTCAGTGCCTATTAAATCTGAAGCTAATTTATTAGCTCAGCACAAGTAAGAGGTACAGAAAGAGGTCTAGGTAGTAAAATGCCTTAGAGAAATTGATTGGGATGAAATCCAGCTTACGAACTTAGATGCTGATTTTTCCTTTCTCACTGTCACGACAGAGAAGAGGTCAATGACACCAGTTATCTTCTTGTCTCTGCTTTCAGCCTTCCTCTCCTCTGTTCTGACAGTGCTCAAACCAGCACTGACCAGCCCTTTACCAATGCAACAATCTTTACAATTGCCCTGTGAGCACTGAGGTGATCTAGCATTTGTAGACACCTTTTTTTTCCTGAAACATAGAGTGGAGTTTTGTCTCTTGTCCCTAAAGGAATAAGAAAAGCATAGAGTCCCATGCCATTCCTCACTGAAAAATATAGCCAAGAGCTTGATATATTTGTCCCATGCATGGTCTGATGCCGCTTGAGCAGGTTTGGCCATCCAGCTGCCATTATAGAAGGGTTTCTCTTGGGCCTAAGCTCATAGTAGCTGGATCCATAGTAACATCTTCAGTATCTCTGAGGATATATATACAAATAGCTTCAGGGTCAGTGTCAAGAGGATGGGGCCATCAGTGATGCCAGGGAACAGGATAAGAGAAATGGGCAAAAACTGAAACACAGGAAGTTATGTCTGAATATAAGGAAAAGTATTTTTACTTCAGGGGTGTCAAAGCACTGGAACAGACTCTGGCCCAGAGAGATTGTGGAGTGTCCTTCTCTGGAGATATTCAGAACCCACCTGGACATAACCCTGTACAACCTGCTCTAGGTAAACCTGCTTGAACAGAGAGGTTGGACTAGGTGACCTCCAGAGTTTCCTTCCAGCCCCAACCATTCTGTGGTTCTGTGACATAAGACAGTAGCAGGCACTTGACTTAAGCCACTTCCACCCTGCAGTTATGTATAGGCTGTTTTTTCTCGTCTTTTGAAAGTAGTTGCTGCTTTGAATAGTCAAGAGCAATTAAGTGGAATTGCCTGCCACACTTGGTCTAACAAGAATATTAGAAGACAAGATTTGAAGTCTGAAATATGTACTGTTAATGGAGACAAAGCTATTAGGAGAAGGACTGAAGGATTAATGAACTCACGGAACAGTGGTGCAAATAATTAACATTTATGCAGTGCATGTGAAATAAATATTTCAAAGCTAATAAAAAGGTTTGTAGCCAAGATTTACTACAGGTAAGTGAAATCATTCAGGTGTTTAGAATAAGGCCTGATTGAGCAAAAGGACTTAGATACAGACTAAAAACGTATTACGCAAGCTTGCAGTGAGTAAGAAACACTGGAGAGAGGGATTTATCTAAAATACTACCCCTTGCCTTTGCAGCTTTGGTCATAGCACTTCTGTAAAATCTGTCTAGGACTGCCTTGTTCTTTGAATATGGTTAAGTACAGCTGATAGAAACCAACAGGACCCTCTTAGCAAAGAACCTGCTTTGGAGGGGTCTGAAAGTTTCACATGTTTTCTCCTAGATGGAAATAAATTAAAAGCAGGGTGAAGATATAGAACCAGTCTGTTCTTTTGTAGCAGTTGAAAATACTGAGCTCTGCAGAAACAAGATGCAGGAATGATTCTGACTTTGACTTTTTTTTCTGTAATAGAAGAGCCATAGACTCCACTTCCAAAGAATATGGGCTAAGTAGAAAATATTTATAGTAGAATATACCAAGCCAATAACCTAGCCTTCAGAGGAACAACCACCTATCACTGTGTTACAAAGTCAAGTTTTCCTTGTACGTATTTTCTATTTGCCCTAAGAATCCTTTGAGTTATTTAATATGTGCTGGTTCAACTTCTGAAAAGAAAGGGAAAGGGCACTTCAGAATCTGCTATCGCTTGGTAGTTAGGACAGTCATGGTATGAAGATGTATGTTTGAGCCCAAGAGACCTGAGAAGAATATTATGTCTAGTTTTCCTGCTTCCTCTGTGCCACAGCTAACCCTGAGGTAGGATACCAAACCTGCATCCAGCACCTTAGTTCTTGTGTGGCTGTGCTGTGCCTTGCATTTGGTGTTGTAATTTTGTTGTTTTGGCTTTTAAGAGTTCTTGCCCTAATCTTTGAATTCCAAATAGCTTCAAGTAGGAGGTGAATACCTAGGTACTCATTTCAGTCAAGACAGTGGTAACTCTGAGTATGCCAGTAGTAGACATACATGTTCCTGAGTAACTACTGGCAAAAACAAAGATCTCTATGGGCCTACATTAGTATGTGGATATTTTTGTATCAATCACACCATCTTATTTAGATTTCTGAATCCCATCTAAACTGCTATCTAAATTCCTATATTCCCTTGTTCAACAAGTCCAAGTTACAAGTCTCACTGTATCAGTGATTTTCATAATCTCAAATGTCTCACATTTCTGGCAAGCTGAGAACCACTATATTCTCTTTTCTTACCAGATAGGAGCTTTAGACAGAGGCCTTGACTAGCTTCAACGAAATCATGCACAGTGCTGGTGGTAGTGCAGGCAATTAACTTTCTCACACCCATCCTCCAAAAAACCCTTACTTTTTCCTAAAGTGAGTAAGTGTGTGTTTTGGGGGCAAAAAAAATTATGTCTTATACAATAGAAGAGCAAGAGAAAGGAGAATGGGTGAAAGAGAATTATTTGATTAAATGAGTGAGCAGGATAGCTGATACAGGATACCTGCACAGGAACTTCAGGCGGCCTGTGTTCTGTGTCCTTTGCCTTCAGAAGGCTCCAGTTTAACATGTAAATTGGCTCCAGGGTTGAACAAAACAAGAACTAGTGCCAGTTTTTGTTCAAGGTAATGTATTCCATCTGCTTCATAAGAAACTAAACAACTTTCTGGACCACTCCAGGTACACAATCATATAATATATAGTAATAAATCACTCCTAAAGAAAGCAATAAAATCTATCTGAGAGCTCAAACTTTTATAGAAAGCCACCATATTGTTACACTACAGATTAGAGGTTTGCTGTCATAGTTTAGCAATCTGGTTGAAAAGCACCAATGCCTGGATTTGCCCCAGCCACCTGAGGAATGTGTGTGGTCACTCTGGCTCCATAGACTGTCAGTAAAATAAACTCTTAGTCCCCAGGTTCAAAGGGGATGAATGAACTGCTTCCAGGAGACACCCGTCAAGGTCTGTTGATTAGATGTAGCACCTAAGATGGCAACGATTTAAACTTGGGTGCCCTGGGAAGCTGCCTGAATCTGGATTGAATCTCTAATGACAGTGCTGCAGGGATGCATGCCAGCAGTCTCTTTGGTAATTCCCTCGTAACTCCCAGCACCTCTGGCATTCTCCCATTTACTAATAGATGAAGTGGAGCAAGGGCAAAACAACAAACAAGCAACAAGAAGAGAAACCTTCAATTTCCCAGTGGATGCATTCATTCATCAGTTGAGCATGCAATTCTGAAATTAATATGGACTTGGGGATCTTTATATGCACTATAATGTTGAGACTGGCTCCACTTTTGACCAACCATCTCCTCGTCAAAATCTTTGTTCAGAAACTGTAACACTCCACTTAGATTGATTCTTTTTTTTTTCCTTTTTTTCCTGAGTCTGAAAAGGCTGAAGAGAATAAGGCAAAAAACTGAATCCAAATTTTTAAAACATTTTCTTCTAAGTATCTTTACCCAAGTCCATGTGCAGATCAGTTATGAAAACAGATAGTTCCTTTCACTTCTGAGCTAACTGGTACAACCACCTACAGATGCTGCCCCAAGATTTTTGCTTTAATGACTTCTCTCCAAAGTGGAAAGAATAAAACCCCAGCTGTATGTAAGGGTCATGGCGGGGGGAAGACACCGGCAGGTCTGTTCTCCGTCAGAGAGACTTTCTAAAATGAAGACTCAAATGCAATATGTGGACCTGATTTATTCATCCTTTACTCCTTCTTCCCAAGAATGGGTGAAGTGGTTGGTTCATGCACAGTCAGAACTCCAGTCTTTCCGTTTGCACATCACCATCTTTGCAGATGATATGAAAACTTGCACTGATTAGACTAATGCAATGATGCAAGTGATTAATCTCAGCTTCCCTGTCTCAAATAGCTGAGAACATTCTCCATTTGTATTGATGTGCTGTTCAACTGTTGGAGACAAAAGTAGACCCTTCTTATTCTACATTTTTGACGAAACATCTTATCATTCTGCTACAAAAATATCAATGTGTCTGTGGAAAAAAAAAAGGAGCTTTATTTTTTTTTTTCTGGAAATGTCAAAGCTTGAAGAAAAGGAATATAAAGTAAAAGAATCATTTTGTCCTCCAAAATAGAGGAAAGAAATGCTATATATATACACATACCACACAAAAACACAGATACAGATATTCTTAAGGTGAAAACTTAATTTTACTTTGCTTAAGAGTATTGAGAACATTGCTCCTGACTCTTAAAGCCAGAAGCAGTATTCCAAAGAAAGGACAGATCCTGAATGGAGAACTACAATCTTCTTTCTCTGCTGAGTACATAGAGATGGATGCAGTTACCATCTGTTTAATAGCATGGTATCTCTTTCCTCAGATAGCTTGCAGCATATGTTATGTAAACACTTCACCCACTTGTGGGAAGGAAGGGGTCTTCATCCAGTACTTGAGACTTGATTTTGAGACAATCTCTCTGATGGAAAACAGGCTGGTTGGTATCTTCCCTGCCATGCCCCTTGCACAGAGTTGGGATTTTTCCTTTAAGTCTGAGAAGTAATCTTGAAGTAGGTGGGTATTAAAACTCTTCTCTCTCATAAAACTGTCCCAAAAATTTGTGAAATATGATATCATTACTAGTCTAATATTTTTTTACACAAAGGTACTGGTAGTGCCAGATTCGCCACTTTGAGGCTAACAACACAGCAGCAGTTTTGTACAAAAAGTACTTTTTCATCCTGTTTCCACCATTTTCCTGGTCCCCATATAAAATGGGGTCTTTTCAAATGCTTGCCTCAAACAGGCATAAAATCAAACTACTCCCCGAAAGACGCCATGCTCTCACTCATAGATCTAAGTAGGTTTGCAGTTTAGGCCTTTGTGCTGCTGTTTTTCTACATCTTACAGACTCTTACTGTGCTATTGACTTTTTTAATGAGGGAAAGTATTAGTGCCATTCTTACATCTACCAGATATTCCTTCCATAACCATTCCTAGACCATTTTTAATTACCATATTTCTGTAAAATGTTTAAGCCCCAACAAGTGACTGCTTTCTAAAAATAATGAAATTATTTTGCCAGCAAATTCCTAAAGAAACATTTCTAAAATAGTTTTAGTGGGGCAGAAGCCAAATTTAATTTACTAATTCTTGATAAAGTACTCCTCTTGCTCCAGTAGCCTGAATATTTTCGCGAGGAAGGTCAATAAGCAGAGAGTAGATGACATTGGCAGAAATATGAGAACTTTTATAGGATCATTTAGGTTGGAAAAAGCCTTTAAGATCATCAAGTTCAGTGATGAATCCAGCACTGCCAAGTTCACCACTAAACCATGTTTCCAAGTGCTCAAGGCATGATGATGTAAGCACTTCTATGGGCAGTATCCTCCAATGCTTAACAAACCTTTCAACTAAGAATTTTTTCCTTAAATCCAATCTAAATCTCCATGGTGCAACTTGAGGCTACTTCCTGTTGTCCAGTTGCTTGTTATCCGGGAGAAGAGGCCTATCCCCACTTGGCTACAACCGGCTTTCAGGGAGTTGTAGAGGTAATAAGGTAAACTCTGAGGCTTCTCTTCTCCAGGCTAAACACCCCCAGGTACCTCAGCTGCTCCTCATAGGACTTGTGCTCTGGACCCTTCACCAGCTTTGTTGCCCTTCTCTGGACACACTTCAACACCTCAATGTCTTTCTCATTGAGAAGGGGCCAGAACTGGACTCAAGGTGAGGCCTCACCAGTGCAGAGTACAGGGGGACAATCACTGCCCTGGCCTTGCTGGCCACACTGTTGCTGACACAGGCCAGGTGCCATTGTCCTTCTTGGCCGCCTGGACACACTCTAGCCCATGTTCAGCTGCTGTTGATCAGCATCCCCAGGTCCTTTTCTTCTTGGCCACTTTCCATCCACTCTTCCCCAGCCTGCAGCACTGCAGCGGTTGTTGTGACCCAAGGGCAGGACCCGGCACTTGGTCTTGTTTCACCTCACACTATTAGCCTCAGGCCATCAATCCAGCCTGTCCAGGTCCCTCTGCAGACCCTTCCTGCCTTCCAGCCGATCAACACTCTCAGTCAATTTGGTGTCATCTGCCAGCTGACTGAGGGCGACCTTGATTCCCTCGTCCAGATCACTGATAAAGACTTTGAAAAGGACTTGCCCCAACTCTGAGCACTGGGAATGCACCACCAATGTCTGGCTGCCAACTACATGTAACTCCTTTCACCACCACTCTCTGGGCTGGGCTGTCCAGCCTTTTTTTAACCCAGTGTACAGTGCACCCAGAAGCCAGTTTTTCCAGAAGGGTGCTGTGGCTCTTCATGTCTTACCATGAAACCCATCAGCTGAAACATTGTCTTCACAAGAAAACCTGATATTATGGTGTTACTGGAGTTAATAACTGACATTCAGAATCTTTCTCATGTAAAGGAGAAATTTAATCAGTATTTGCACTATGTACTGCAGTGAAAAAATATCCAGTTTTAAAGAAGTTTGCCTATTTACACACTGTAGTTCGTGTTTTAAATATACCTATCTGCCTAACTTCTCCATGAGGTGGTAGGAACATTCTGTGAGAATATAGAGGCGGGTAGCAGAATGGGGAGCTGCACATTTTTCTGTCTAAATCCATCCTTGTAAGTGGGTGTAAAATGATACCATTAAGATCTGGTTAAATTTAATTCTGCAATTTGCCAGTCACCACATTTTGTATTTGCTTCTGTGCCTTGTCTGCAGGGTATACACATTAAAGCCCCACTAATGCTGTAGGCACAGCATTTGAAGAGAAGCATGTTATTTAATCTGGTGAGGTATATTTGATCCCTGCTTTTAGTTCTGGTAGTGGTAGTCCCAAATTTGAATGGTCTGAGAGGTTTTGAAGAATTACATTTTTGTGGGTAAAAGTTTTCAAATAACATATGCCCACTTGTGCTTAAGTGTGTACTAGGTATTTTTAAGCCCTCTGGCTGGATGAAATCAGTGGGCACAAATCTTCTAAACCACTGCAGCATTTTTCAAAGATTCTAGTATGTCCCTGAATTTCACTGCAAGATCGGGAATGAGATGTCTATTTAGATTAGATCTCTAACCACCTTGTGTGTATCTTTGACATTCATAGGCTGATATGTTTTCTCCTAATGCAGTGTAAGATAAGTGTAAGTGTTTTCTCCTAATGCAGACCTTTCTCCAGGTCAGCAAACCTCTTACCAGTGGATCCATTTCTGGGATCCAGGCAGCTTCTGTGAGTATAACTGGTGTTACTTATGCAGGCAAAGAAGGCCTTAAGTTCCTTTTCCTCAGCATTTGTCACTATGTTCCACCTGCATCTAATAAAGGATGGAGATTCTCCTTAGCCCTTCTTTTGTTGTTAATGTATTTATAGGAGCATGTTATTGAAAAAAACTCCAAAAGACAGAAGAAAAAAACCAATATCCCCTCCCACCCAACACTCAAAACTTAAAAATCAAAGAATAAAAGAATTTTCAGAATGCTGAAACTCTCTTGGCACTGGTGAGTGTTGCTCACTGCAGCGACCCAACTGAGGCCACAGACTTACCTCTGTGAGTAACCATGGATTCATACTCCCACTGGTGAGCGATCTTGACTTATGTGTAGCACTCTGTTTACTTTCTTTCCTTTGATGACTGCTCTGTGCGCACCATGAGGAAACAGCTTATCACAAGAATGGCAGAAATTTTGCAAATGTGATGGTGTTTTTGTTTCACATCGCTGTCAGCTCAAAAAAAAAAAAAAAAAGAAAAAGAAAAAAAAGGAAAAAAAGAAAAAAAAGGAGAAAGAAAAACAATAAAAACATGGCACCATTTCATTCTATTCATATACTGGGGAATAAAACTTCAGTTCATGTAAAGTAGTAAAATCAGTGGAGTTTTGATGATTTGCCCCAGATGAGAATTTTTTCCAGTGTATTTCTATGTAAAATCACACAAACGTTATGTGGATGGGGTTGTATATGAAAATCAATATTAAATTCATCATCTTTAGTTACTACAGACCACAGTGAACACTTGCTCTCTAATGGTTAAATGCCCTTTGGATCTGAAGCCCTTTGATTTATTGGAAGAAACCTGCTGGGCAGAACATACTGTGGAGCTGATTAATGTCAGCTTCTGTCATCAGTTTCCACTTAGATTCTTGGCCAGCTCTGACATCTCCTCCCTTAAGGATCCAGAAGAATTTGAGGACTGATCCAAGAGCTTTACTGGCATGGGATTTGCAGAATGTGGTGCTTGCAAAATAAGGAAGATGAATGGAAGTAAAATTCCATGTTCTCTACTGGACTTGTTTCTTTAACTCATTTCTCTGGAGAAAGAGACCAATGCCAGGACCACACCAGCAAGGGAAACAAATCAATAGCATGTTCACTGGTTTTGTTACAGATGTCTTGCATTTCCTTTGCTGCTTTATATGCTCCCTTGTAGCCTGTCAAGCTGGAAAATGACTGCAGTGAGAATGCAGCGCTACCATAGCTGTCGAGATTCACACTCACCATTGTACAGGGAAACTTATGGACTCCAAACCAGTTGGTAGTGCTACCATTTTAGAGAGGATAAGCCCTTGTCTGAACAGGGCTAATAAAAAGTGGCAACCAGTGTGATTTGCAGGTTGATCACTCGTGAGTAGCGGGAGCTTTTTTAACAGTAGAAATGAACACCCCTGTCCCTTCCACTGGCCCTCCCTTGGGAATGATGGCTGCTTATGGCAGATAATTTTCTTGGGTTCGTTTTGACACGTTTCCCTGGCAGTTTCTCATTTGGAGAAAATGACTCTAACATTGCTTCTGAGCATAGAATTCTCCTGATGCTCATCACACATATGGATACTTTTGCTATAGGAATCACACGTTGCTGTAAAAATCCTATGGCGCTGTACCCATTGCTGAACACATTCTCACTGGCAAGAAGTAGGTATGAATGAACAGTCAAATGATGAGATATTAAAAACAAAGTATTATGAGATTGTGGGAAACTTAGGAAAATTACCTGTCCTAGAAGTCACATTCAAACTTCCAAGAAACCACAGCACAATCCTAATAACTTAAAAACAGGATTTCCTGTCCTGCACCTCACCAATGACAACCTGATTTGCCAGAAATTATGTCATCTGGATTAAGTATAGTACACTGCTCCCCTTTAATATTGTATTGGTAGCAATCTGGATTGATAAAAACAGTCTCACCTGTTCAGTCCTTTTTCCTCCTCCACCCTTCATGGTGAATTTGATGCTTTCCACAACAAACTGTAGAAGAGCAATTGCACAGTGCTGGAAGCCTTTATTTACTTCCCTGCTTTCATTTAAACCCCATTCTCTATCCCTTCTTTCACATTTCTTCTCCACTACTTGTGTGCTTGGGTGTGAAGAGAAAGTTACAAAAAGAAGGAAGTGAGGCCTTTTTTTTTTGTTAGGAATAAGCCAAAGAAGTTTATAGGCTTATATAATGCTACACAATTAAGCGGATCATTTTTAAATGTAGCTGTGGGATTTTGCTGATGGTCTACAATTTTTTTTTAATAAGGAATTTTTCAGCAAGAAGGAAACTACGTGTCTATAAAGAAAAAAATAAACTTGAACATTACACAGAAAAGGACCTTTCCAATGGCAAATTGAGTCCATACATAGATTCCCATTGACTTTAATGGACTTTGAATCAGTCCCAAAGTTATCTCAAATCTCCAAAGTAACCCAAGTTTTTATAAACAGTGTTTATTATTCAATTTTCTGGGATAGTGATTTAAGTCTATAAAAGCCGGCCTTTGTCAGGGTCCTCTGTCTCAGGAAAAACCTGCTGGGAAAAGTTCATTGAATGTAGGCCATTTAGATTTAAATAAGTTAGATTCATGAACCAGGATTTTCTATGAAATATTGCTGAACTGGAATTTTCTGACCAGCACTACTATGAATAAAATTAGCAGATGACACATGGATTGGCAGAGTAAAAATTGATGGCAGAATGTTCTGGACCAATTAAGAAACTGGACCAATTAAGCGATGAAGAACAAGGAATGGCAGATTTGCCTTCGCTATCCTGGAAAGAAATGAGTCTGATAAGATTGTTTGTCCTGATGGAAAACCAACAGAGTATATAAACTTCCACATGGCTAATGTGGCTGTTGCATCTCTACAGCATAAAGTGCTCCTATTTTTCTACATAGCTCAGGTGACTCAATGCAGAGATTAAAGGAATCGGGTTTTCCTGGCTATCTGTAAGATGAGAAGTTAACTCAATTACAGTGCAAGATTGGGAAAGAAATGTCAAACAATAATTACCAGGAAAAGCTGGGCTATTAACTGCAAGAACAGGCTTGTCGATGGAGCCAGATCAGTCTAATTCAGAAACAGGAGGGACACTTGTTTACAGTGAGGTAATAAATGAATGAAAAGAAACACCAAGGAAGGTGGTAGATTTTCCATCTCTTGATGGCCTCACAGCACAAAACTGTACAGCACACTTTAGTTGAAGACTCATCCTTTAGCTCAATATCAGCCGAAAGCCAAAAAGCTTCCGACGTACAGGAAGTGAAGTTGGATAGGTCCATTTTGCCTTATTCATGAAATCTATGAAGTAAGAACTGACAGTCGTAACTGAAAAATAGCTAGACAGAGCTTTGTCAGCATGGTTAAAACAGTCCAAAAGGCAGTAGAGAAAAGTTTCTGTTGAATTATGAAAAGATATCACCCTTCTACTTCATGTACTACATTGGTGAAAAGGACCAAAAGTGCTCATTCTTGATTCCATTGACTCCCACACTGCATCTGCCTTTGGCTTTGTCGTGTGTAGTAATAACCCCTTAATCATTACCAGCAAAACCTCCAAATCTGATTTTCTCCATATAGTTTTCCTTCAGTCAATTATTAACAGCTGGATCCTGGGCTTTTAATTATGCTGAAGCTAATGACTGCCGAACAAAGCTCTAATATCCAGCACTCCCCAACTGATGAGACACAGACAAAGTGGCTGTTCTCTTTACAAGGTGTTATTTACTTGACATGTTTGCATGACTGGGTCTGATGTTCACAGCTGATCTTCCAGGGTGCTGAGTAATTGAGGTTTTAAATTATTTTAAATTATTGGAATACCCCTGAGAGACCCCAAGTCATTCATCTAGCCAAAAGCAGAATTCTCCAGAAGAGTCCTGTCAAAATGGCATCTTCATCTTGTGCAGAAAATACACTACACCTATACATTTTAAACTCCTAATTGTAATAATGACTCTGGCACCAAACCTTTCTGGAGGATTGATGGCTAGCTGCAGCTAATGGCTCTCAGCTGAATTTCAAGCCACAGCTTCTCCCAAACAGTCATTAATCTTCAGGAAATGTCCTTTGCTTCCATCAGGAGTGTTTAAATGTCTCTGTACTTTTAATTAGATTATCCACATCATGTTTCTGAAATCAGCTTCATAGAAAAGTGAATTTTTCTGAACAACCTTAAATGTCATTAATTCATTTTCACATGACTATTTTCCTGGAGTCTTGCCCCAATGGTCCTTCACCTCACCAAAGTTCTCAGTAACCTGGCTGAAGACTGGCCTTTCACTAAACTCTAAATATCAAACTTAATAAAAATATGAAGCAGGATTTTTCCGGTTTACTCAGCATTGCTCCATCCTAACTCTCACATAGGTTGCTGATCTGTCTAAATTATCACTTAGTTTAGGTCCCCAGCTAACCCATCTCCCAGTCTCCTGGAGATCCATCTTGTGTTGCTAATTTGCTTACAAGTTCTCCTCTGAAGTGAATCAATCATCCTGGGGGAACAAAATCTCACACAGTTTTTGAGATGGTTAGCTTTGGGAATCACTTCCAAAAGGTCATGATGAAGAAGTCCCGTTAGGTTTGGCTCTGCTCATCTCACAGAGTCCTGTAACACATTGTACCCGGTTTTACATCCTCAAACATGCCCTCGTCCCACAGTTCAGTTCACACAGTTCACACTTTCCGTTTCATGCTAAGAAAACACAATTCTGTCAGGCTGTAACACAGTCCTCACTACTCCTGACACTGTGAACTGAACTAAGAACTACACACAAAAAAGATTGTTATGATTTGAGGTCACTGGGGGATCACGTGGGGCCCAGCAGAGGTCCGGGACTGTGATCTACACAGCACTGGTGCAGACAATCTGAGCTGACTCTGAGCAGCATAGACACAAACCACCCTTCACCACCTGGACTGGAGGCCAGAAATCAGTCCTGGTATTGGACACACTTAGCAGTGCAGCCAATAATAACATTTCCTCGGAATAAAGTGAGACTGTTGCTGAACTGTTTGCAAAAATTGTCCTATCACCATTTTCACCATAAATCATTGACTGTCACACCAAACCTTCAGCAGTCAGAGAGTTATGCAGGGCTCTTGCTGGAGTGATCCTTTCAAAGTTAGTTCAGAAAAGCCACCAAGTTTTTTTTCATTCTGCCTTCAAAAGCCAAGGTTGTGCCTTATTTTTCATGGTCTTCAGGAGCACTTAGGAGAGGGATTTAAGGGGTCTAAAAGGCCACAAAGCAGTAAATTTTCAAACTAAAATGCTCCTGACAAGCAAGTTTGAACAAGTAAAAGAATCAGACACAACAATAACCCAGGAGAGGCTTTTGAATAAAAATAAACCCGAACAAATGCAAATGTTAGACATTTGCTAAGAGTTTCCAAAATAACATTTGTTTACACAGCTTTTCAAGAAAAGAGATTTGATAACAGTGGAAAATTGACTAACCTTTCCAAATACTTGCACAGGCTTGGTTGTTGGCTTTTGTTTCAAGATTCTTTACTATGAAAATGTGTAAAGGATTTATTTGAATAAGAACAGGTATGCCTCTTGTGTATACAAAAATGTGTACATTACAGAAATAAGCATCATGTTTATAAATAGACTTTTGAGCCCAGATACCATCCTACTGCCTGCCATTTCCCACCAGGAATATGACATGTGCAAAGATCAATAAAGTGTAGACTCCCGTCAGTTGTACTAGCATAGAATTTCCCTTAGTAGTTTAATTATGAAAGCGTATGAGAGAGCTGAGAAATTTTCTGAAACCAGATCCCAGGAAACCTGATAGTGTACTTTTCTACCCATACATTAGTTCACCCTTCGAAAAGTTTAGAGCCAAGAGCAATCTCAAAGACCGATTTTTACTCAACAACCACTGAGTGCTGTTAGAATTCGATAGGGTCACTCTGCCATGAGGGAATTTTTTAGCAAAAAATGAGACAATAAATGCCATATTTTCACTGTGAGATAAATGTAAACCTTTTCAGATGATGTTTTTCACAGAACTGTTACATAGAAAGGAGAATGAACCTGAGCACTCTCCTGGATAGCCCAGCAGTGACGGCTCTTTATTGATACATGTGACAACCAGCTTTGAGGTCCTGCTCTCGGTGTCCCTGTGAGTGGAGACATATCAAGCTCCAGCTATTCAGGTGAGTGCTGCAATCACAGGACAGATGATTCTCAGAGTTGAGCATGTCTCAGCAGAATTTTTAACCTTGATTCCCCTCACTGTCCCCATGGAAGGATTCTGTTTTGACAAGCCAGCACTTTCCAACACAAAACATTTTACTGGACAATTCCTACTTAGCTTTACTAAATGACTAATTTGCCTCCATAAAACACTGTAGCATGGGAAAAAGAATATTCCCATTGGTGACAAAGCTTTAAAATACAAATGGGTAGATTTTTCTGCAGTTGTTAATGTGTGATACCTGTCAGAGTTAACATGAAGGACAGAATATGCTGGGGTATGCCTTTAACTCTCAAACATCCAAATTATATTGTTATGGCTAAGGAAAAATACTTGCAGGTATCTTCATTTTTTCAAAATTTCTTAATACTTTTTCCAAAATTATAGGTGTGTTTTGGACATTTAACCATTTGGTTCTTAGCTTGAAACACGTTGAAAGAAAGATAAATTCATTCAATTATAGAATGGTCAATTTTAAGAGGATTACCTGCATCAGAAAGAGTAATCCATGCTTTACAACAGCAATATTATTTTTTAAAGCTTGTGGATGGAGCAGCTGCTTTGTAAAGTTATTAATTTCCTGAAAAGAATACTGAATGCTTAGCAATCAGAAGGCAAGGCAGGATGTAATTATACAATAGTGTATGTGCATCTTTTATACATTAATTCTGCACAGAACTCCCCTGCCTTTCAAAGTGATCAGGTTTTTTTTTCTGTTTTGTGGACCCCAAACAGTACCCACAGACACAAAAAAATAATTCTGTATCTGTTAGAAAGGGGCCCAATAACAGCTGATTTTAAGGACAGGCTGATTCTTAGAGTGCTCACAAGTACAGGGGCCACCACCACTCCTGAGGACACAGTTTTTCTCCCATGGAAAAAGATGAAGGTTTTTGAATGGGAGACACCTGGCTGTCTCAGGAAATAAAGTTGTTCCCACATCTGTTTGAATGACAGACTCAGGCCTCGTTCTTCCCTCAGACCATGGACTGCCTGCACTCACTTATCCCTGTAGGCTCTCATTTACTGCCTTTAATTATCAATGCTGGTATCTTTTTGTTCTTGGAGCTCATATGTGTGCAGGGTTTACTCTATAGCTGGATTTCCCTAGAGGCATCTAGTATTTTTACTGCTCAAAAAATTCACCTGAGAGATGTTTCAATCTTCGGAGACTTTCTTGAATCCTCCTGCTAGTCAAGTCTCCTTTGCTGGTTGAATTCAATCCCAGGTCACATGCAAGGCATTGATGCGTGCATTTCTTGGGGAGTGTGTGTAGTAAACCCAATACATCAGATTTTCTGCATATCCACGCACAGTCTGGGCAGAACACGAGCATTATTTCTGGGCAGAAAATGCTGGAGATTAATTTGGTAATTCTGCCTACCTAAACTGTAATGCAGAGCTAAGGAAGGAAACAAGTCTTCAATCTATTTGGAACTGAGGAAGGAAATCTGTCCCATGCTTTCTGCTGAGGTCTGCTCTTCAACCTGGTGATAAACAGTTTTAGTGAACTTAACTCACCTTGCTTTACCTTCTGACCTCTTAATGATTATGGCTCTCCTTTTCACCAGCAGTGCATTTGGAGGAAATTGGAGATGGACAATAGGAGACAAGAATGAAAACTGGCTCAATAATTCCAGGATCAAAAGAAATTAAGACGTCAAAACTCCTTTTTGCTAGTGTTGCTTAAAACCAGAAGAGCTGTTTTCTTTCCCACAGAGAAGGCGCAATGAGAGAAATTGAGACTCCTTTGGGGCAAAATGACAGTTGGAGAAGGGATTTTTTGCAAGGGCCTGTAGTGATAGTACAAGGAGGAATGGCTTTAAACTGAAAGATGGCAGGTTTATATTAGGTGATAGAAAGAAATTCTTTACTGTGAGGGTGGTGAGGCACTTGAACAGGTTGCTCAAAGAAGTTATGGATCCACAACCCTGGAAGTGTTCAAGGCCAAGTTGGATGGAGCTCTGAGCAACCTGGTCTAGTGAAAGGTGTCCCTGCCATTGGAAAGAGGTTTGGAACTAGACAGTCTTTAAGGCCCGTTCCAACTCAGACCATTTTATGATATGATTCTACAGCTTGGAGGTAGACACAGAAAATGTTGTGTTCACATACAAGAGCCTCAAGGTCTTTGTTCAGAACAGAACTTCACATTCTGGAGGAGTTTAAATATTTTTTAAGGCATTAAGGGACTTATAGATTGTTTCATGTATGCTTTTCTGATTGCAGTGTCATCTTAGGCAAAGGAGAATATGTAGGCTAACCTGCCATAAAGTATCTATGGTTTGTACGGTATGGACTTCCATTCAAATAGAAGAAAAGAAAAAGTGTTAATTGAAGCTGTATTTCTGTTAAAAATGATGGTTTTGAATTAGGCAATCAGTTAGAGCAAGCACTCACTCCCTAGCCCAATTTAGCCCATTCAACCACAAACCCTGAGCAGCTTTGGCCAGATTCCCCAGTGTGTTCCAACTCCTGTGAGTTACTGGAACCATTCAAAGGTGCTGGGCTTGAGCCAGATGAGTCCAACTGAGAGTTCCTCACAGTGTGGGAGCCCTCAGTGCGCACAAAGGCAGCACAGATGCTTCCTTGGTTCCTGCACTACCACCCCACGCTCCTACCTCGCATGGTCCTGGCACGGGGACAATGTCACAGAGAGGGAGAGAACGCTGCTGGCTGTGCTCATCTGACACGCAGGCCTGCGGAATTCAAAATAGCAGGAGGAAACCAGAGCAACACATGAGTCTCAATACAAAACCAGAGTAGGGAGCTCTGCTTGACAGCCCCATGGCAGCATTCATTCACCAGAATCATGCTGAGCTGAAGCACAGGAAAACAGAGCCCTTATATTTCAGTCGGCATTACTCCAGTCACCAAGGAAACTCAAATTTTGGGTACTAGCATGGGTTTTTATCCTAGTCCCTACAACCACTTTGCAATAAATAGCCTTCAGAGAGAAGGCTGGCAGCAGAAGGAACAGGTAGGCAAAATTCGGCTCATAGTCTGAGACACCTCAGTGTAAACATCTCTATGGACCTCTACTTGATATCATCAATGGAGACACGAGATTCCGGGAAAGGTTCAGCTCCTTACACGTAGGTGTCTGGTGCTATTTCATATGCCCTAACATTTCCCACTGGCTTCCAGCCTCAGTTGCCGAATATGTAGGACTCTTGTATGTCCCATATCATATCTGCCAGCTCTGTAAGAGTTTCTGGGATTTCCTCAAATGGCAATTGTATTTATGCACTTGAAATGATCCATGGGGCTCTTTAACAGGAACGGGACCCTAATGATATGTTTAAGTGTTTAAAATTGACCCTTGCCTGAGATGACCAAACGGATTTTTCCTGTATTTTAATGGGATGGTTCCAGAAGAAACATTGAATATTACTTTTTCCAAGTTTTTTGGATTTCTGTGGGTTTCCTAGAGAACATCTACACTGCCCATTCCTATATCTCAGCAGCTTCTGATGGCTGTAAGACAGTTACAGCTGTGACACAGTTATTGGGAAGCACTTTATGTCAGAGTAAAGATCACTGTGCCTACGGCTGCATAACACCACTCATTTTTCAGGATAAATTATTTCATGTTACAGGAGTATTGAAGCACTGCAGAAGCCCACAGAAAAGGCTCTGTGTGAGCCAACTGAGCATGTATACAGTGGTTCAGAATGGAAAGAATGAATTGCAAGAGCAATACACCTTTCCCATGAGGATGAAGCCTGAGATGGATAATCCTCAATATATTCTTATCAATTGAATGAAGCAAATTGGGGCATCTTCCCTTGGCACTTCTGTTTCCAATTTCTCCTTGAAAAAGAGAATGCCTGTCTCCCCCCAAAATTCATAAGGCCAATAAATATTCTTTAACACCATGTCCATAGCTATCATTGGAAAAATGCCTGGATCAGAGGGACATTTCTAAAACGAGAATGGAATTTATTGTAGCTGTGGAAGTAAAGCTTCTCTGCTAATCTAACTTGTCAGCCTCCTAGGGCTGCAACACTCGAGTCCACTTAGATGAAAAGATACATGAACAGTCTTTGCATGTAAAATAAGATTGGAAATGTGAAAGAATATTTGGCATAACAAGTAGAGTTAAAGAAGGAAAGATTTGAAGGGGAAAAGTTTTTGATGGTAAAAACTATTGCTAAAATGATAAGGAATATCTTCAAAGTATTGGTTTTCCTCTCTTCAATGCCTTTGGGGATGTTGCTGCTGACTTTTCAGAGGATTTTTCTCTAATGCTGGGTTTGGTTTTTTTTAATGCTCCATTTTGGTTTATTTTGTTGTAAAATGGAACTATTCAAGAATTCATTTCAGGTCTGAGAATTACTTGAAATTGAAACAAAATCAGGCTTGCTTATGCCAGTTTTTATGCCTTTGTGTGCTTCTGAAAGGAAGCTGGGGCAGGAGTAGGAACCTTTGATCCCTTTAAAACCATGAATCTCTTCACAGAGAAGATGACTTTCTGGGGGGCCGTAGCTGACTGTGGATCTGAGCCACCAGGCTGAAGGGAGGCACAGGCCGTGCCACACGTGGTTTTCCAGATGTATGGGCTCAAGAGGATGTGCACATTTTCATACAGTGGGATCGACAGTTCCTATGTTCCCAGTACTGTTAGACATCAGTGTTTAAACCATATAGTTTCATACACTTTCCAAATACAGGACTATAATGAATTAATAGTAATTAAATAAATAAATTCTTGTCCTCCTTGTTCCAGAAGGATACTTGTACTGTCTTAACTTATGCTACCAGTGATCATCTGTGATCTGGTCCCCTCACCAGGTCCTCCTCCCACCCTTCCCAAATCCCAAGACCTCATTTCATCCTCTGCGCGGTCATCAGGCCCTAGCCCTGCAAAGCTGCAGAAGCACTGCCACTCTCCAGCTACCACCAGACACAGTGACCCTGGCTGCCGTGCTTCTGGATGGAGGGTGGGATGGGACAGGCTCTGTTGCTCCAGGGTGACCCTGCCATGACCAGTCCCCACCCTGTGGAGCCCCCATCCCTGCTATGCTCTTACACACAGGTGTATCACTGGAGCCACAAGCCAGACCAAATCACACAACCAGAGGGGGTTTTTTTTGAAAAAAAATGGCATCTGTGATACCTGGTGTTGTCCTGAGAGCCAGTAATTTCCTGTGTTCAGTATTAATGGGATTGGCTCCTTAATCCTTCAAAGCGTTAAATGTACCAAATATTTTGACTGTGGCAAGTATTACTATTAATAAATGGCAGGGAACAGTGGGTTTCCTGTGTACATGTGCCCCTCTGATGAGGTACACATAACATGTGTCTCCTAATACCAAAGATGGTGTAATCCTTTACTTGTCAGCACCACACTAAAGGTCAGTCTGGTTTTTCTCACTTTGCAACCTTCCATCTGTCAAGGGATGCTTAATTCACAGCTTATTCTCACATCTACCCCAAGGCTGTCTAAATTTAAAAACAGCAGTTTGTTTATCATGTTCTGCTTTAAAAAAAGAAAAAAAGGAGAATTTTTCAAGCCGTTGGTTTGCCACAAGCAAAGAATTAGAGAAATCTGTCAGCATAAAACCTAAAAGGGTGGTATAGTCTCTTGCTTGATTATAAAAGCTGGTGCTTCCATAATCTTGAATTTAGCATCCCTTTTTCAGAAGACATAGGACATCACTTGTATTCTCTATGAGATGACACACGAGATGGCACATTGTTCTCCAGCTCATTCTTTATTATTTAGAAGGGTAAATATGCATTAAGGCTGTTCAAATAAAAAGGCAACAGAATTGGGCCATATGGCTACAGAAAAATGTGTATTTTAACAAAAGTGTCATTGGCAATGAAATAAAAATATGCTACTTGTTTAATGCAGCTTTCAAGCGTGAACCCAGATTTTGGTCACAAGAAGCTGACAGTGGCTGGCTGCTGACCTCTCGCTCCAATGCCTTGCACATTGGAGGGTCTCTGGTACAAGGCGCGTTCACTTACATTAGCAATTTGAGTTTAAATACAAAGTTATCGGATATTTAAAAAATAAATCTTGTTGTAAAGAAAATGATAATTAGATTACTTAGGCTCAAAGAGGCTAAGGCAAAGAAAGATGCCTATATCACCACCACACTTTTCAATGTGTTGGATCACACTTGAGTGATTTAGAGCATTCTGAAAGTTCCCAGATACGTGGGCTGTAATGAAAGGACATGCTGACTGCTCTTGCTCATCAAAGTAAAAGAGCCTCTGTGTCATTGAGCTACCTATTAGTCACAATCTTTTTTCTTAAGTAAACTTTCAAATATTTGGAGAAATACGTAAGAGCTGTTGTTTTCTTCATGATTTAATTCTATTTTCCTCAAGTTACATGGGGCCTGAAAACATGACTTAGTCCACACTCTAGTCTTTGGTGGTCACTGTGTGCAAAATATGTGCAGCAAAGCAAAAGCATCAAAAAGCACTAAAGTTTAGGGTATCATAAAAAAATGGTGTAGGATAGCAAAGCTCCAGGAAAGTTAGGAAAATCTACGTCAAATATTGCTTGCTAAAATTATGTATATGCTTTTTCATAAATGGCCTCTCCTCTGTAGCTTCTGAGCTAAAATATTCATTACTTCTCAAGTGAGCTGACCGGGGGTGTTCCCTGGGCATTTTATGATGCCTAGAGAGAAGCCATGCTCTGACAGGTCAGTACAGTAGAAAATTGGCAGAACTTGTAGAAGCTGAAATACTATAGCAGCTTTGCCTCCTGAGCTGCACTCAGCATGCTTGACTTTGGACCTAGAGAAGGCACCCTGGATGCTGCAGCCCAAACAGAAATTGGGTAAACCTGAAAAGCAAAATAAAGCCCTCTTTAGCAAACGTACCAGTACAAAGAGCCATTCATAGGAAGTGCTGGTGGTGCAGAAATGGTGCAAGGTTCCTTTTGCAAAAGTTCATCTGAATCCTTGTTCTCCTTGCTAGTTATCATGTTCTAATCTCTACCATGTCCTCACAAACACCCACAGTTGTGTACGAAGCAACA
This sequence comes from Oreocharis arfaki, assembly GCA_013398015.1. Classification (NCBI taxonomy): domain Eukaryota; kingdom Metazoa; phylum Chordata; class Aves; order Passeriformes; family Paramythiidae; genus Oreocharis; species Oreocharis arfaki. Next base: position 906,775 of record VZRR01010711.1, on the reverse strand, counting down.
CCCTGTACAGCAGCAGGCCCTCTTTTATATTATGATCTATCAAGAAAAACCTTGTGCTTCTACTTTTTATAGTCACTATGACTTGACCCAGCTGAGAAGAAAAAAAACCACAGTGCCAGTGCCAAGAAATATACTGAGTTGCAGTCATCATCAGAGTCTTCCATTAATCATGGGCAGAGCTGCAGCAAAATAAGGAACATCTTTTTTAGGTTCTCTTTGTTTAAGTCTCCTAGGAGATTTATACAGTTCTGATGTATATCATGAACCTAGAGGGTATATTTTTAAGGGCTCACCCACCCCATATGAAATTGAGCAAATATGTAAAAATAAATAAAATAAAGCTGGCCTATGTTAAGTGCAAATGCTACAATAGACTAAACTGCATGCTAAAGAGTTTTCTTTTTAAAATAAAAGCCAGCCCCCTTCACTCCTTCCATTGTTTGCAGTATCTTCTAAAGTTAGAAACAAAATACTCTCTCTGCTGACTTCATCCTTCTCACTTGCAAATGCTGGTATTTCTGCATTCACATTGGAGTGCTACCAAATAAGCCCATTTCACGTTTCTTTGCTTTCACACTGGGATCATTAGGAGTAAAGATGTCTCTGTTCCTGCACTCATGTGGCAATGCCACTCTAAAACACAAGGACTGGAGTGCTTTCAGCTGGGCTATGTCACCATGGAAGAATGAACCTGTATCTGCCAACCTGCTGCACCCCTCGTGCCTTCTCAGCTCTTGGGAGGCAGTTAGGCTGACACTCCTCTGCGCCTTCCTGGCCACATCATTGACCCCAAGAGTTCAAGCAATCTGGGTCCTGTGTGCTCCACTTCTGCCTTAGCCCATATTTGTCCATTTTCTGCACCAAAAACTCTGGTGTGGAAGATTGTTATGAGGCTATTTCTATGCAAATATATCCACAAGCATGGTATTACCAGCCTTAGAAAACTGAGATGGGGCTAAAGGAAATTATAGCAGCTGAATGTGTGTGCTTGTATTTTAGCTTTTTAAAGGTTACATTCATTTCCAAGGAGATGATAATCTTGAGAGTTATATTGTTTCTGTGTACTTCATGCACTCAAAAGTGTTGGTGAAATCTGTTATGGTAACATTTTGTCCCAGTGTGTTGTAAATTAGTACAATATGAAAAGAAGCTGAATCTTCACCCTGAACCTCTAAATTCTGACCTCAATGTAACTTATTTCAAAAGTAGTCTTATTATGTTTTTTTCTTCATGTATAGTCTTGCAAAGCAGGGAATGGAGTTGATTTTTTTTCTTATGAATAGTGATTTGTCAAACTTGAAACTTCACAAGAATATGTTTATTATTTCCAAGTAATCTTCATTGGCAGGCTTTACAAATGTCAAGGGTGAATTTTGTGTTCAAATCCAGTAAAAGGACTATGAGATCTATACTGAAAAAGCCAGTGGCTCAATTCAAGACGAGAATTTTCTCCTTAATTCTACCTGTATACTAGAATTGCAGTGCTGTCAATTATTCTGATACCTCTCATTAGGAGGAACAAAAAGTACATGTGTTGGGTTTACTTCTCCACCAGAATAAAAATGAATGTGAAAACCTTGATTTTAACTGAAATAACATTCTTGTTTTCTGGCCAGCTACATTTTTTAAAAGCCAGCTTTATAAACTCAACAAAAATCTTCATTGCTGCCTAAAGTTGTGCAGCAAGCAAGACTTATCTCTTAGAAACACATTACAGAAAGGTGTCGTATTCTGCAATTTAGCTATGATGTTGAAAGGAGTTAAGCTTTCCTTTTTGGATAAAATTGTTCAATGTTTGAAGACATTACATTGCAAGCCAACAGAAAAAGCTTTTTTATTCCTTTTTTACCAGTGCCTTAAAACCTATAGCACCAAGAAAATCCATCTATCCAAGCAATTCAATACTGTGTACATACCCTAATATTGCAGTAAATTAAACAAAACACAATCAAAACCAAACCAAACCAAGATAAAGAAAAAACAATCCCTGAAACCTTTCTTTTTGTCTTTCAAGTTGAGTCTCTTTCCCCTAATCTTACATACACTGATGTTCTGTTATAGTTCTTTTAGAGAAAAATTGGGACATGGGTCTAAGCCCATTTTCCTGAGGCAGCAGTGACTGTATTGGACTTCTTTTTGTTTATTTGCTTGTTTGGTTTTGCCCCAGTCTTTTGTCTCTGGCTTAGAAACTATTCAACTAGCAACGTGGTGTGTGTATTGATATGTATTTTTCCGTTCTCAATGAAGAAATAAAATGAAAATCCTATTTCAGTCACATCAAGTAGCAAAATAGTATGTATGCACTGGTGTAGATGTTAAGCAGCCCAATCACTGGTCACAAGCAGTACTGCTCACATTCTGCATTTGGAAAAATAGACTTATATTCAGTCACTCGCCCAGGGCAACGTTAATGTTCAGAAACCACCTGCAAAGAATAAGCAGAATTACAGAGGAGGACTCCTTGGCTTCCAGCCAAGGAGGTTGTGAAAGCAGCAATGTATTTTTTATTTAATCTAAATTTCTATTCAAAAGAAAACTTAGATTCCCCAACGGAGGAAGAAAACTCTGGTTTTAGACTCACGAAACCTGAGTCCATCCCTCATTTTGCACCAAATGAATGTAGACAAGCTCCTTTTGTGTGAGCGAGATCTGAATGGTGTGAATGAAATGCAATTTACAGCCTGGGATCTGCTCTTTATTAATCATTTGTTTGAATCTTAGTAGTACTCAAGGGCCCTACTGAGGATCGTGCCCTGCTCTGAAGGCTCAGAGCAGAATGCATCACCCAAGACAGCCTAGGTCCTGAAGAGAGCTGGAGAGAGGAACTGCCAAAGGGAACAAGAGCAGGCCATGTGGTCAGGGTCTTGAGAGGCTAAGTATTTGCCAGTTACAATTTTGTCTCATTTCTCAGCAAAAACTGGGGGCTGTGTTTTTTCATGTATTTCCTACAAGATATCTGCCTAAGTGGATTCTGTGGGGGAGAGCTTCTTGGCAATTAAAGCTCAAAGTCTGCTTTTTTTTTTCTGTTTTTGGGAAAGAAGGAAAACTCCACATGACCTCCAATTAGGTTTGAGCAAAACTGAAACAGGTTTCAGAACTGAAACACAGTCCCAAAGTGATTTACATCTGCTCAGTGGGAACCAGAGGAGGAAGGAAATACTAGCAGTACCATCTTCCAAGACATGTCTGGTCCTGTTAATATTTGTTGAGTTGTGGTATAGTTAAAAAGTTCCAATACTGTGAAAAATGATGTGGCAGAGTATGTTAGCAATTAACAGCATATACCACAGCAATGGAAAGCTCTTAGTGCTTCGTACTGTCCACATTGAGATGTGGTCAAAGGAGAGAAACTAGGTTTCATTTTGGCTGTAAGGCAAAACACAAGTAATCTAAAATGAAAGGAACGGAATATGGTTCACAATAGCTATTCCCTGTGGAGGACCTGATTTCTGCATAGACTATTGTTTAGAAATTAAATGTTAACATGAAGTCACGGTGACTAACTTTTATTGAACTTATTAAAAGAGAAAGACATTAGCTTGTTGGAAGTATCTGTAACTCAGTAATTGTAAGGCCAAGCGTTCGATGAACATGAGTCAACTTCTCATCATACAATTAGCTTTAAAAGTGTGAGAGAGCAAGAAGATAATGAACACTATTTGCATCAATATTCATATTTCTTATTTCCTCTCATAAGATGGGGATGACAGCTACTGCTCCTTGGAAGACAAAGCAGAGCAACATGTCTCCTGGAACTGAAAATTGAATAAAACACCATCTATCTCCCACAGAATGCAAAACAGTTACAGAGCTCTGCAAGTGAAATCGGTAAACAAGAGTATCTTAAGGGTACTTAGAAGACTCAAGGCTGCAAGAAAATTAATTTGAAAATGAAACTTGGTGATGATGAGAAAGTCTGGATGCACTCATGCAGGAAGGTCTCATCATTAATTGCTAAAACTCTCAGGTTTATTAAATTGCTCACTTCAGGTTTTAAAATGCTCCTAGATAAGAACATCATGCCATCTCAGCTGAATATACAACTACATCCTTACAAATTGTTGGTTCTCCTTCAAAACACTCCGCTCTACTTCCCACTGTCACATTTCTCAGTTTCCAGGACTTATCTCTGAAGAAAGAAATCTTCATATACAAAGACTGAAAACTTCAGAGAGTGTATCTGTAGATCTTTACTGGAAAGGCAATTGTTCTAGTTTAGAAACATGACAGGCTGCAAGAAATCCCATCTAACTTCAAAGAGTTTTAAGTGTAGACATGTGGATGTGCAGACATTATCTAAACTGCTCTCACAGAACACGGACTGAAGTAGATCGGGTATTTTTGACATCTACCTGGAGGTGGAACCCTCATGTCCTCAGCTGACAAATTCAGACATCTACACATAGAAAGATGAATGCACGTTTCAAAGCTATGCACACGGCTTTCATGGGACAGAGGGGTAAAGCAATATCCCCTAAAGTAAATTATCAATGTCCCCATTATCTCCTAAATTTTATCAACAACTAGGACCTCATCAGAGCAATGTATATGTCATGAATTTTGTGTATGTTCAGAATACAGAGGTATTTAAATAAGCTGCCTGTGTTCATTCATGTCTTAAACCCTCTTTGTTTCTCAACCTTAAACCCCTTTGTTCCTGTTTTTTTTTCTCATGCTACATTTCTTGAAAGAGGACATGAAAAATAGTTAATGTAGAATCTGAGTGGGAAATTTGAATGAATGCCCTAATGGTGCAGCACTACAGGAAGAGAAATATATATAAACTATTCTTTTATCTGCAAAACTGTACCCACACTAGGGTACACTAAGAGTTTAGCTAATATACATTCTGTTCATTTCTATGTCAATGGTGTCAAACTGGTACTAGAGTTGGCCAGAAAACAAGAATTTTATTATGCCAAAAGTCATGGTTTCAGAAAACATTTTCAGTCTGTAGAGGGACAAAGCTGAGACCATTCCAGAAAAATCTGCAGCAAAAATGCATGTGAAAAAGTCCTTTCCCTTAGTATCTTATAACTCCCCCATGTGCTCACAGGGACTACTGTATTGCAGCTGTACTAGTAATGAAATTGCCCAGGGACTGCTGTCTGACCTGAGGCCAGCTCACACGGCTTGTGTTGACACAGTTAATTGCTTTTACCCCCCAAAAACATGCTGACTGCATCTATACTGGCTCAAACTATCCCCTCAGCTGTGCTGGGACATTTTTGGGAGAGAGGCAGTTAGCCCAGGCCAAACTATTGCCAAGGACCATGCTAACAATTTAACTGTACAGACAACCATCTGCCTGTGCTCAGGTTTGTGCTGGCTCTGTTTCACATACTGAAATAAGATTGCTCAGGAGACCATGCTGAAGTCCTTGCTCTTGTTCTTCTATGCCAAAGGAGTTTTCCATGCCATTAGCTATTTTGAGAAGGGATTTTCTCTGCCTGGTTTTGATGAGAAATTCCAGCCTCAGCTTGCAAAACAGTCTTGACAAAAAATTTAATGGAAACACATGCACTGGTGTAAAAAGTTCAGATGAATCTGCATTTTTCTTCAAAAAATTCATGCTGTTGACAAATTCCACTGGTTCAATGATTGATTTAAGACATGGAGTATTCATCTGTACTTTAGACCTTGAATGTATCTGGCTGGTTTTCCAAGGCCAGAGTTGCTAATGCAATTCACTCCATAGCAATTACATTGTGGTTTTATCTACGTAAGAGCTGGATTAAACAATCTTGCAGATATCAAAGGGTATAACTATTCTTTTTTTTCCTTCTCTTTTTTCATTATCTTCCTGACTTTGGTGGCTTCGCTCACTGCTGACACAGTTGATGGATACAGTGTGTTTGGAGACTAAATGCACATATGCTTTGTCCTATGCTAACTCCTAAGAAAAGTACCTCCCTGAGCATTCATCAATGCAAGAACCAAGTATTTGAATAATGATAGAACAAATAAACAAAGGGATTTGACGGAACTGAAAGTTCGTTTGCAATTTAATAAGTTTTCGTCAGATCTTATTTTGTCACTGCACATACTGACACATTTTTCCTTCTCCTTTCTTGTTTATTAAACAAATCATTACTTCAGTAAAGAGAAGCATGTCCACTTAATTCCTGCCCACTTCAGAACCTGCTTTCACACCATGGAAAAATGAATAGGAAAATCTTGAGCATGTTTGAAGTGGTTTTAAAATTCTTCCCTTCTTTATAAGACAAGTTATGTTTATCAGTAGCTTTAACTTTAGGGGATCTACAAAGGGACTGGTTTGTCAGCAGAAGACTTATAAGTCTCCCTAACAGTATCAAAGACATGAGGGGTCTCTCAATGGTAGGATGCTAGAGTTGCACACTAAAGATAGCAGACACATGCTTCATGGAAGTAGCACTACTGAAATATAAACAAGCCCCCTTCATCCAGACATTTTTGGTTATGTTTACAGATTAAATCTCAGGATGTGTATATTAGATGTTCTTGTTTCAGGATATTAATGGCAAAATGAACCTGTTTTTGATGTTTAAGTCACATTAATGTCTGATGGACTGTTAAAATGTTAAAGGGTACACCAGACATGCTGTAGTATGTGACATATGTTAGTCATACCATACTAGCTAGGAATTTGGATTTGTTTATAATGAACATAAATTGACTGAATTTAACCCCCCTCTACCTCTTCCAAGAGTTAAATCACATTAGGTTCCATTTCCTCTGAAAGACAGTCTTGAAAAATTAGATGAAACTTGAAAAGCAGTTGTATTCAGATTTCAACGGTAGTACATAAAAGTAACCTGCTTAGCAATAGGAATTTATGTGACCTGTGGACAAATAATTGGATATCAGAAGATCACTCAGAGGTAGCTGCTTGCTCTTCAAGTAGTTTTGTGTGAGAAAATAATCATCCTAGCTCTTGAGCCACCATCAGAATAGTTACAATCCTTACAATAAATCATTTTCATCCTGGACACATTTGTGCTCAGGGTGATTTAATTAACTCTCTTTTATAAAAACTTTGAGCATGAACATTAACAAAACAGAACTTCTTCAGAATCAGATATGGAGGGAGAAAAACCAAATGAAGCAGGAAAATTTATCTCATATTTTAGACATTTCACAGCCACTAAGGTTGCCTCATTGTTTCCTTATTCTTCCCACCTGTGACTATCCTATATTTCTAATTTTTATACTAGCATCATAAACTCTTTTGGAGAGAGGTAGTACTTTCCTCTTTGCTTCTGTGGATGATTTTCAGAGCATGACCAGATCACTATGACATAGAAAGCTGAATTTACCTTTTTTTAAAAATATTGTTAGTGTGCATGTTGGTATGTGTGTTGCAGGTGTAGGGAATGATTGCTTGCTTGTTAAGGGCCTTCTTTTTTTTGTTAGTATGGCACATTCTGGATGGATTGAAGCAAATCAAAGCTTAAATAGTTGTTAAAGGCAGGGAGCTGTAAATACCCTGGTACCTGTTATAGCCATAGGAGCCTTCTTCACTAAGCTCAGCTTGCCAGAGGACCTCTCAGGAGGTGTCTGTCTGTCCCCCTGGAGAGTCCAGCGGCAGTCAGGTTGACATCTCAGCCTAGGAGTCAACCAGCCATCAATATACAGCAATCGATACAGTCAATATCCAGTGGCAGCACACACCCAGGAGGAGAGAATAAGTGGTGACCTGGAGAGAAGCAAAAAGAAAAGATGCCTAAGTGCTAAGAAACAATTATGGTCTGAATTCTGCTAATGAGGAAAGCAGGGGAGACCGTGGCTGAAAAGTGTGGTCGGCGTTACAGCGCCGTCATCATTCGAACAAAACACTGCTGAGAAATGCTTTAAAATATTGCCAGTGAATTGAACTCGTAGACTCTGGGAAAAATCAGGCAGTGAAAATGCTTTTCTCTCCAAATTCTCTGTCTTTTCTGTAAATACACCTCTTTCCTCATGCCAGGCAGCATAGCGGAGGTGTCACAGACATCAAAGACATTTCTGCTGGCTGTACAACAGCCAGAGAGTCCATCTTCTCAGAGGAAGTATTCAGAAGGACCTTCCAGATGGCACACATCATTTTCCACTGCTGTAAAGTGAGCTATGAAGCAGAACAAAATGAACTCAATAGGCTGAGGGATCTGGCTACTTACAGCAAATTTGTATTTGAAGATACTGCTACACAGACTGATGCTAATAAATTAACAGATCAAACTTGACATCTCTGAATCCATAGCTCTGAAGCTATACTTCCTTCTGGTTTCTTGAACATGACCTTCACAAACAAAAATGAGAGTAACCATGAATTTAAACCAGTCAGGCATTTTAATGTTAAAAATTAACGCATCTGTGTTTTCAGAGATGATATTACTTTATTGTTTATTCTCTGATCACTTTTAATTTTGTCGGTGACCCAAAAGATACCACCAATGTCTCCACAGAGTCACTGGAAGAAAAGTGTTTTTGTACAGGGTACTCTTGCAGTTTTGGAATTGGATCATAAGTCCTGGCTCAGCAAGGGTGAAGTTCTCTCTGAGGAGCAGTGAATCTCTTTTCCTTTCAGCTTTTTAAGAGGTCTTTGACTGACACACTCTTGGTGGAATATCGACAGTAAATCATATCTATGTAGAAAATAAATTTTCAGAGGATTTTCAGATTTGGTTTTCGGCCAGTTAGGCACAACTTTCGAAAATTTCAAAATTATTTGGAAGAGAAAGTTTTAAGAAAAATATCTTGTACCAGCTGAAATGTCTCTGAGAGAAATATTTGATTATGGTTGACTTTTTAATTGTACTGAGAACACAAAATGAAACACATCATAAGAACATTAAACATGCAAAACTATTTTGAAAGGAAATATTAGATGCCGGGGGCCAAAATTATACAACAGGACATTTTGGCAATGTCAGAATATTCCTATCTGCCAAAATTTAATTTCAGCAAATCTAATAGGACTGTGCAAAGCATTTTCATTTCAGAACATCTGCATTTTTAAATTCTACTATTTTTTTTTTCTGGCCAGCAGTAGCATAATAGTGATTCTAAGAATATATGATTAATCCACCTGTACCTGCAGATCTTCCTAGTGAAGAGTAAGAGAATATACTTAAAATTGGTTTCTATTTTGCAAGGCATTAAAAGAAGTTTCAATTAAATGCAGAAGAGTTCCATCTAGTTGCAATTAAAATAGTTAAGGAATTATAAAATGTGTTCTTAAAATGATGTAAGAATAGGATAGACACAAGAGTTGACTCAATGAGTTCTGTTTTTAATCTTGGCATCAAAAAGTGGGACTGGTGCCACCTTATTTTAGTGATTTAAATGTTATTCCAGGGCTATCTTTGTCTATAGTTACTGAGGGGAGAGAGGCACTTCCAATGGAAGATTAATCCCAACCAAAAATAGGTGTCTAAGGTACATGAGATAAGTTTTCCTCTGCAAATTTATGCAGCCTGGGTGAGGTGTCTGTGGAATACTGTCACATTTTGGCACAGAATTACAGTTTTTGCAAAAAGCTGATAATACTAGAAAAGTGAGAGAAAAAATGCCTTGCAAGAAAATGAAAACAATTCATAATAAGTGTTTCAGTAACTTTTGATATTTCCTAGGACATCATTTGTAAAACTCTGCTCAGAGTGATGTCCCACCCTTCTCCCTCTGTGATAAAAGAAAGAAAATATAACGAAAAAGATTTAAAGCAGACCCTCAGAACAGGTCTCGCTGCTTCCACACAGAAGCAGTGAAGGGAGCCCTTATGATGCTCTCAGGCACCAGGATGTGCTGATGAATGTGCAGTCGGAGTTCAGGCTTGAGGTGGTGGGTATTGAGTTTTTACCTGCGTGGTGGTTTGCTCCATACAAATAACAAGACAGAGAAGAGTTTGCATTCACTTTACACAAGATAAGATGTAAAACCAAAAAACTTCTGTTTCCTCTGCTTTAGCTTGGAGAAGAATTGCAACCAAAAGAAGAGCCATTGTAAGAGCAAATCTTACAACACAACGTGTTTTTCCCCAAAGGACCATCCTAGTCCTTCATTATCTATTCAGCAAAGTCCTCTGACACGTCTAGGACAGATTTTGAGTGTAAATGGTTGTCAAATGGCTCTCAGCCTTGTGGTATGCTGTAGGTCTTATGGGAGAAGAGTGGAAAACTTGTCTTTAAATGGATCTGAGTAGAACTTTGAGAGGCTGCACGGATCTCAAATTTGTCTTCAGGGTATACAACAGTTCGTAACACTGCTACTTTTTTGTGACATAGCTTTTACGGGGGTAGAGCCAGAATATTAAGCTCATTACTTCCAGATGGAAAGGTTGGACAAGACAAAAATCCTTGGCTTTGGGACCATGGACATAGTGGTGTGATAGGGACATGACATATTGAAGTAATCTAGATAGAAGATACAATGTTAGCCAAGGTTGTCAGTTGGACACTTTTTCAAACATTATATGGTTTGTAACAAGGTATTGTGTATCCTTCAAAACCCTCCAGATTGAAATCCTGGAAAGACAGTGGGGAAAATTGTGATTATTTTTCTTAAGTTACTAGAGTTCATTTTATATATATTAAGAGCTTGGCATCATTTGCCTGCAAGAAATTTCAGGCCAACAATTTATACTGCATGAGCAATGTACATCATGCTAGCAGCACTTAAATGAGTCCAGGTGCTCATTTGTAACTTGGGATCTTGTGTGTTCTTATTCGTGGGCTGTACACCGATAATAGCGAAGTGCCTCATACGGGAATGCGGCTCAGCTATGTCTCAGGAACCACAGACCTGTTCACAGACCTTTCTGCAGGAAACCCTTACGGCTACACTGAGGCTTTTCCACCAGGGGGCATGAAAAGTCCGTAAGATTAATCACTCTTCCACCCTCTTTCGCCTTGGATGCTTTGCCAGGGAAGATTGCTCAGAGCCCATTAACAGGCAGGCGCCCCATTGTACATATTCAAAATGTGTTTTAGCTAAGTGAGAAGTACGAACAAAGGGAGACACATTACAAGGACTCGAGCAGACCTGCACACTGAACATAGCTATTTCATGAAATTTTTATCATTCGGATGAGCTGTGTATCTGCTCTTGAATACTGTGTGAAAAATACTTGCTCACACACATTGGACATTTATGCTTTCTCTGACTTCAGAGAACATATATCAAAAAAATTTTCACTTTAGCATTTAAAACAAACCCATATTAGGATTTTTTCCTTTCATGTGTTTTCACAGATCCAGTGATGAACACAAAAGTCTTTGTCAGAGTCTTGGATAAATCAGGGGTGACTAAATTTGTAAAAGGTTTTTTGAGACCACTTCAGAGACGTATAATACTAATTCCTGTGTCAATCACTACTGTTGTCCAAACGCACTTAAGAAAATGCTTCATCTAACTCTTATGAACATAGCTTCTTACTACATTGACTTTGAAGGCAACCTGTCCCCATTAATAAAATTAGTAACTCAATCACTTTATCCAACAGGATTGGCTCAGTAAGTTCCTAAAATTCACTCTATTGCCTGTTCTGCATGCAAAATACAGTAAAAGGAAATAGGGAGCTCTTTGCTCTAAAGGGAAGCTTTGAACAAGATAGATGCTATGACTCTCAAGGGAACAGTGAAAATTCGGCAAAACACAAGGTGTATTCTGTAAGGTAAATAGGTCTGTCTGTTACCCTGTTTCTCTTCAACGTTTGTAGAGTTTTGTTCTTATCCATGTGTTTCACCCTTATCCATTGTTTAATGTTCTTTGGTTCCATACTCATTGTTGAGAAAGGACTGTTAGTGAAATTGCAATGAAAAACTGATAATACCTTTCCCACATGCACCAGCCTTTACCAAAGGTCTCATAAATGGATCTGACAGGACCCTGAGAAGCACAGAGGTGCAATGTCTGCAGTCAGCCTGCCGTGCAACAGCTCAAACCACGCACAGGGAAATTTCCAGGGCTGTGGATTAAAATATTAGTCACAGATAGTCTCTCTTTTTTCTAAGTCTTTCCTACTCTACTCTTTAAGTACTGAACACATTAAAAAAAAATAAGGGCAGAAGGGCTCCATTTTAAAGAAAACAGTAATAAACAGACTATGTAGAGTCCTGGGAAGATCAGAGGATGCTGTGGCAGTAAGTAATAGCCATTCCACTTCAAGTAACTATTAGCTTTGAAAGTTTTTCAGATGACCTATTTTCTAGAAAGGCTGTAATGCAATTCTTAAAATCTGTGATTCTCTTTTACCTAATTGGCTTCTACTCACATTAACTGAAATCTATTCCATCTCTCTCAGAGTTACAGAACTGGGTTAGAAATTTAAAAAAAAAAAATCAACTGATTAATTTTATTTTAACCTCATAAGACATCGGGAAATTTGACCTGATAAACACTGTTATATAACTTGGTCCTATCTGAATTAAGGCCAACAGCTTGTTCTCAGATAAAGTATATCTTTGCAACAGGGTCTGAACCTGCGTTTGAAAATAGAATAAGATGAATGCTTCTCTCATTCATGTAAACCCAGGTTAATCACAGTTCAGCCACTTAAAACTATCCTACATTCTTTTTGAAAAAGAGCCCATAGCATATGACCTTATTAGGGGAGTTCACAGACTACAGAATAAATGAATCTATGAACAGACTTAATTATTTAAATTTCAGAGACAAGAAAACTCCTCATTCATCCTGAAAGAAATAAAAGGAGACATAGTAATAGAGACAAAAATAGATGTGATCAATATCTCTCATAAGCAGAAAATAAGACTGTAAGAGCAGTACAGTAAAAACTTCTTAATAGGAAGTGCTGAAAGATCCTCAGACATTGTTTTCCATCAGGTCAAATTAAAAACATATTTGCTGTATTTATCATCTCAAATTTTGAATTTAGAATGATTAAGTACAAAGAAAAGAAAACTAGCAACAATGGTCTTTCTCCTGTGTATTGTCATGGAAAAAATAGAAATGGATTGAAACTCAGACTTTGAAGGTAGTGGAGGACATGCAAGGAGAGGGCTGAGGATGTCAAAACAGTAAACTTATGATGTAGTGGTGGGAGTTCAGCAGCTGTGTAATGGTGCATGGGGCTAATAACTGAACCTTGTTCATTGCAAAGAGGTTCTGGTATGCACTTTTGGGCACAAAACCCTTTAGATCGAAAAACCCTCCTCAGAGTTCCCACAGCCATGGGGCTCTGCCCTGGGATGGGTATGAAGCTCTGTGTCTGGAAAGAAAACCACAGCAAAAGAGTCAATGTACACCACATTTTATGCTTCAGTGAAGCATGGAGCAAAACTCAGCAGACATTTGTCTTGGAGGACCATCATTTACCTCTAAACTGCAGGAGTGAGAGAACAGCAATGCACTGCCAAGGGCAGAAGGAAGAGATGGAGTTTCACTAAGCTGTGAAAAGAGATGGTCAGTCGGCAGGCAGGGAACCTGTGCTTCTTCACAGCCTGTGCGATTTCATTTCATCTCAGCTCCCTGGAAGCTCGTTAGTGTATCTCAACACAGCCTGATGCTTAGATGACACCAGTTTTGGCTGCACTGTGAAACTCTGACACAACACCATGTTCCAGCATCATTGCACTTCCTGTGGTGCTACAGGGTAATCTACAGACAGCAAAATTTTAAGGAAGAATAAGTGGAAAAATAACCGGGACTGGCAGGTTTTCCAAAAATAAGCATGAAGGACCCACATGGGATGCGGCCAGGACATTCGAAATGAGTGACCACAACTACTAAGCTGATTCCTTGGCCTTTGTAGCCCTAGTAGAGGCAGTCCTAGCAGGAACAGTCTAGTCCCCAATGAATCTGTTCCTCTGAAGGATGAGCATGTCAACCAGAAGCAACAGGTTTTCCACAGGAATCACTGAAATTGTGCTGTGTCTTATGCCCAAAGTCAAATGGGATGATCATTATGTCCCCCTTGACCCAGAAGATTATGGCTTGGTGGTAGTTTGTAACAGACAAATACAGTAGCCAAGAGATTTAGAAAGATAATTTTGACCAAAGTGATTTCAGACAAACGTCAATGAAAAACTGACACTGAAAGGATTCCCCTCTACAAGCAGATACATCAAATTAAAAGACACAGTTACTTACAGGAAACAGAAAGATTCTTTCAAGACTTAAAACTTGGGAAAAGCATCAGCTACAGACAGGTTCCTGCAGCTTTCTAAAATATGTTTTTGCAACAGCTGTCTCAAGCTCTGTGGAAATATTCCAGAAAGGAATCCTGTCCCATGACAGAAGGACTGCTTTGATCACACTGATTAAAAAAGCAGATACAGAAGGTCATAGTGATAGAAACTTTCTATTTTTTTCTGAATGTGGAACCTAACATATTAACTGAGACTTCAGCTATTTGGATATGTAAAATTGTTCCCATTCTCACCCTAAAGATTTAAACAACTTTGATGAAATGCAATTTTCAGCAGTCAGTATTCAGAATAGGCTTTCCTTTAGTGCATCAAGCTCAGCTAACTGTGAGATCAGCCTGCCTTTGCTTTGCTGAAAAGGCAGAAGATGTAGGTGGAGTATTCTAGGTTGAAAATATTTTGAGGAAAGTTAAAAAATTTACCTTGATATTTATGAATTGTTTTCTACTTCCCCACTCCTGTTAGCAAACACTGATTACTAAAATATTCCTTTCTAAATTATGGGAATCCACCTTTTCCCCTTTATGCTACATTCTTTCATGTGTTTTATATGGATCTTTTTCTTATGCCAAAAACCACTGACAACAAAATATATGCTTTAAAGGGAGATTCTCTGCTAGAACATTTTTGAATCTGAAAAACCGAAAATTTTTCACCTTAATGATCTACCCCATACCTTAAGCTCCATATACTTCCATACAGAATGAAACAAACCATGGCAATTGGAGATATCCAAGGGACTGAAGCAGAAAGTATTCTATTTACTTTCAACTGACTTTACACAGACACAGCAGTTTGTGAATCCTGTCCAAAGCAGTTTTTGAGTTATGACCATGCTGCATATTAAGGCAGAGAAAGAGATGTCTGAAAGATCCTTTTATCATTGCTACAGCACATGGAAAGCCAGAGTGAATATCCATCCTTGGCTCTCCTACTAACATTACAGGTTTATTACTGCTTGCATTCCTGTTTTGTGTGTGAGCTGTAAGACTATGTACAGCATGGACTAATAGAGGATGAGGGAGACAAAGAATATCCTGCTAGTGCTATTTGTACTTCACGAGCTGGCAACAGCAAAAAGGGTCCATTTTTCAAAGCTGTCAGAAATCTGGAGGCAAAAACACTTAGGTGCCTGATGTTTACTTGCTTGCTTGGTTGCCATGTGAGTTTTCTTAGGAAGCAAAATCCTGCACTGGCAAACAAATAAACACTTTGTTCCTAACCCTGATAAGGAAGCCCAAGAGTCGAAGGAAGAAAAGGGGAGCACTGTGTCATGGTTACGGTTCAGCTTCACAGACTGGGAGCAAGAGAGGGCAGACTGCCCCTCTTTCTTATCACTTCTCTTGGATTTTTGGGAAGTAGGTTTCAGTGCTGAGGCTGAGGGCCATGAGTGGGAGTGAACCAGGTGAAAAGTTTCCTGCACCAAAACCGGCTGCCCTTGAGAGAGATGGTTGCTCCTGGTCCTTTCTTTTTCAACTCAAGCAGGATGCAAATAGACAGGAGTCCCTGTTTCTCTCAGGGCAAACCTCCTGACCATGTCAATCCTGGCATCATCTGCCTGCACAGATCCAGGCATCACATCTGAGCCTCTCCCAGATATGAGCCACCAATGAAAATTGAGCAGAAACTGGAAACCACGAGAGAGAGCAATTCCCAAAACTGCCTGCTCCACAGTACCCACAGGAGGTCAGAGGGCAGCTGATCCCTCCCTCCCATGCCACCTCCTGTTCATTTTCCATGACCATTCAGAAGGCAGCCATTCTCCTTGAGGCACGGAGGCCTCTTGGTGCTCAGAACTGGCAAGCAATGTGGTAGAACTCTGTCACTTTGGGGGTAGCCTTGGCTATGGTCAGCATTCCCACATGCTTTTCCCTTTGCGAATCTGCTGCTGTGCCCCTTTTGGTAAAGGGACTTGTATTCATAAGTCATTTAGGAGCTTTAACATGTTTCTCCCAAAGCAACTGGCCCCAGGTCACAGAGGAAATCTGTAGCAGAACTGGGAAATAAATCAAGATCTGAGTCCCAGTCCGGAACCTCAGACACAAAACTAGCATTTTTCATAGGAGGCTTAAATATGTGATGAGTTCTTTTATAATAGTATAGTTTCCTTTCCAAGGCCTAAAGTTTTCTTGCTACAATCGTTAAACTACTAGCTGTCCACTTTTAACAGTTCTGCAGGAATTCTTTCATGTCAGTAGTGTTTGATAATAGGCCACATATGAGGCTCCAAACTTACTTTTTCCATTATTAACCTTTCATTTACTGATATTTCCCTCAGTATGTTTTGTTCTTATACCCTCCTGCACCATATGTTTATAATCATCTGAAACTTCTGAGTAATCCCATTATTTTTCTATTCTCTCACACATCATAAATGTGGGCTGTGTTCCAGAATAATTTATGCAGGATTAAAACATGGAATTGGCTTCAATGCTTCATCAATGATGTCTTTAGAGTTTATCTCCCAAATTTGTATCCTTTTCAGGGCTAAAAGTCTGGGAGATGGAGATCACAAACACATTCACACACACTCACACACATCTTGAATTCCAAAGTAAGTGAAAGACGACGAAGAAACAAGATTCTTCAAGGAAAAATACTTCATTCAAAACATATTGAAATCCAGAAGAAGACTTCCTTCCACTTCACTGTGCATCACACTAGCTCTCTATGTCTAACGGGGAAGCCTGAAATAATTATTGTACTGATGAAGTGTAGGATTGTAGAAAAGTTTTTCCAAAGGGCAGGCACAAGCAGTGAGTGTATGACAAGAAACAGCTGAGTATGTGACAGGAGAAATAGTAACTGAGAAAAATCTGGAAGCCTAAAGAGAACAAGATTCAGTCTATAAACCCAGTGTGTGAGGCAGTAGCTAACACCTCTCTGAGTCCATTGGTTTTAATCAGCCTGTTTTCCTCTGCTCCAAAGGAGAAAAAGCATCAAAAGTCTTTCCTTCAGAGTCCACTGCCTGCAACTCCCAGTGAATGAGCTGGTTTGGCTGCTGCATTCTTCAAATTCAGTGGCAGGCCAAAGGAGTCCCAAAGGCTGTGTGACCAAAGCCACCAAAGGCTTAGAGGTGATGAGAGCACTGCAAGTGCAGATGGGGCCACAGAGTGCAAAGGGGACCCCGAAGCCAAGCACAGACAAGTGGCTGTAGAGGGAGGAGCAAGCTCTGAAGATAATGAGGGAGGACAGGAATCACCAGGAGCAGCACTTGCTTGGAGGCAGCTTTTGGCAGCTGGCTCAGGACTTACAGTCAATTTTAACAACCGTTCTACCAAACCTACTGAACCATCTCCAGCTATAGAGCTGTGGCTTCAGGCAACGGGCCAAACATCCATCATGAAGATAGATGTGTTCCCCTCAGCATGCAGCCTTTGTTCCAGTAGATGAGGTAGGCTTTTGGTAAGACAGAAGACATAAATGTAGCATGAAAACCCTAGGTTCCTTCAGATACGTGCAAGTTTCTGCTTATAAAGAGGAAATTGGATGTTTCCTAGAAACTACTTCTCTTCCGACTTATTTATTTTTCTAAACTTCCACAAACAGCATTGTGATTTTTCATGGTAGGTATTAGCTTGAAACAAAAATTATTTTAGGAGATCTTGAGTGAACACAGAAGTTATTTTTTTTAAATTATGAAAACTCATTTCTTGACCCATTTCAAAAAAATGACTTGTTCACTGAACCCTAGTGGCTTTCATATGCTTTTGGATATGAAAGAAGAACTGACAGCTGTGGTCAAGGATAGGTGAAGCAATGTGTTTGGGGTGTGGAGGGAGAGCAGGATCCCTCTTTGTTGTAAATTGACTTACATGTATGTTAAATTGTGGCAATGACTTTCTGGGGTAGGACTCAAAAACTGAAATGAGGCCAAAAAAAACGATTGGTGCATGGAAATAAATGAAACAAGTGGAAAAGGCAAGAGGGAGAAGGACGGTAACAAACTAGTTCTACTTGAGAGAAGAGACAGAAAAATCCTTGGCCACAAGGTCAAAATCTTCTCCACAACCCAGGCTGCACCTTAGCAGTGGGACACACTGTGTCCCTTGTATTTCAAGAGAATTCCAGCAAGGCAGAAAACGAGTTTGCAAAAAGAAGGCCCTTCAGGAAAATATTTCAGTAATTTGGAGTAGGCTAGAAGGTGTGATGCAAATAGAAAATGGAGGTGCATACAGATTGGGATAACTGGAATAAGCTTAGCATTGGTCCTAAACTCATCCCAGATGAGAGAGGTATCTTATGAGAAAGGTTTTTATTTTGCAACTAAAGAATATATAGTAGTGACTTCATATGACAGCTGTAAATGTCACTTTGCTTCATTTTGTAGCTTCTGAGTGCAGGACATCAAAACCAAAAACCTTTTAGTCCAGTCTTCATCTGTGTATTTTTTGAATCTGATGGGAAATAGTCTCTCCCTACGTTTATTACATGTTACTTATGGGCCTTTCCAGTCTGGACTGAAAACTTTCACAGCACACTCCTGAAGACACATCACCCCTGGCGGTGCCCTTCTGGGCAGTGGAACTGAGTGTTACCTGATGGGAAGGGGGTGTGCTGCAGCATTAGGATGAGAGGCAGTGACAGGGTGCCGGCAGAAAGTCCGGATAACAAGGATTAATCAGGCAGTTCCAGAAGGATTCATAATGATCTGATGCACAGGGCTGCAACAGCTCATTCCTCTATTTTTAAAGAAAATGAGGTCTCCAGTCCTCTGCAGAGGGGTGAACAACATCTGTATGAGGAAATTAAATGGGCCAAGGACCGTGATTTGTCCCTGAGGCCATCTGGCATAGCATGGCTCACGTTCATACCCTTCCAAAACAAAGAGAAGGGAGATCCTCAGCCTGTGTCACCTGAATTGTGCCCAGGCATTATACTGGATGGTGTTTGATGCCAAAAACAGTACCAGAGAGCCAGTTTAACTCTGTGGATAACTGGGTGACCGTAGTGGGTCTGTATCCAGGCCTTGGTTAATCTGCTGGTAACATCTCTGCCAATTAATCTCACCTTGTCTTTGATTACTGCTTGATACACTACTTTCCTTGGGAAAATATTTACTGAATAACAACAAAAATAACTATAACAACAAAAAATTACTACCTAAATATTTATCTGGAGAAGGTCAGCAGGGTACTGGAACATGTACGTAGACAAAGAAGGTAAGGTCACTGCCTGGATGATGTCAGTATTCTGATTTGGAGAACTGGCATGGTTTTGAACCATTTGCTATCCATAAGCTTCTTTTGTAGAATGAATTTCTTCCGTGCAAGTTAGATTGCATTTAAAGGACAGTAAACTGTACTCATGCCTCCCAGAATGCATCACAGACTTTCTAACTCTTGTAAATATAGTTTTTAAAATTATGTTTTTGATAGCCTCAAACCATTATTATTAAACACAAACTAAAATTAAAGAAATGGGTAAAAAGAATCCCTTTTTTTGAAAACCAAAAGTGCAAAGTTCCAAAAATGGTGAATATGTACTCTGATCACAAAAATTTAAAAAGAAAAGGGGGGGGGGGGCAGCAAATACTATGCTTCGCCCTTATCAGTGACAGTGCAATGCAGACAGCTCCTACAACTCTGAACATTACACACTACAGCTGTTGGTGGCTGTGGGTTTTCTGCCTGGTGACCTTTCAGGAATCTGAAGAGCTGGAAGAAATATTGTTGCAGCAATAAAGTCATATTTGGGTTGGAGGGGTCTGAGGTGGGCACTGCTGTGGTCAGTGCTTTGTGAGAAGCTGTGGTTTGGGTTCTTGAGGACCTTCCATTTCCAGTCTGATAGTGCTTTGGAGGTCTGAGGATCCAGACACAGAGCCACTTGAGGCTGCAGGATGAGAGAGAGTGGGAGGGAAGTTTCAGTACAGCTTGTTTTCCATAAGAGCTGCTTGTCTGTTCAGAATCACATTAATCTCCCCGTCCTTTCCCACTGACTCCTGGGTCATTGCAAGGTTTCTCTGTCTACTTCCCGCTCATGAAAAGACTGTTCTTTGCCAGTTCCTGGGCTGCATTTTCACGTGTTTAGCTGCAGTTCTGAAAATCTGTGATTTCTCCAACCATTTCATCACCCTCAGATTTTGCAAGACATTTTGATAAGGGAAATGTACCCAAAAGCCGCTTTGTTAAATCTTGCTAATAATTCAAAAAAATAACCAAGGGCTTGTTTTTCCTCCAGTTACTATCACAAATAAACAATTTCTGTCATAAAATATCATCCTCATAATCTCTCATCAGCCTCAAGGGGGCTGAAGATAGTAAGCCCTTTCCAACCTATGTTCATATGCCTGAAAGCTCTGTTGCAATGAACAATCTTTGCATTCCAAAGGTCTTTGCAGCCAACTGCTTCAAGTTGCTGGCTTGATATTTTTCATGTAGGTTTCTGTCTCAGAAACAATGGGTTTGCAAGCTTAGACACGAGCTTTGTCTTTATGTGCTGGAAATGTTGACATAGGATGAGAGCAGGAGGCACGAGATATTCTGGGCAGGTAGGTGTTCTGGGTACTCCGCATCTGTAATTCAGTTATAATATTGGAGAATTTGTCACTGATCCAGGGGCTCAGGGAGCAGGGAAAATGCTTAAGAGGTCTAAGAGGAGCAAAGCAAGATATTTTCTGTTGTTAGTCACCTGCTGTTTTGAGACTGTGAGAAAATTTAGCCATTTATTCTGGAATAAGTGAAAAAGATATGGTACAGTGTTAACAAAGCTTACATGTTCATTTTCTAGGCTTTTCAGGCACAAGGCTTGGGATGAAATATGTAAAGTTTGGAAGTTGCTGCTGGGTCCGTTTGCAGTTAATATGATTTGAATACACTGTTAGCTGGTACCTGTGGTACAAGGAAAACACATTGCATGGCCTTGCACTAACGGGTACTACAGGATGGACTTTAAAATTTCCCCCAAAGTACCTTGAAAAGCAGTTCAGCACATGACCAATGGAATTATTTTAAATGTTCTCCATAAACTCTTTTATTCCTAGTTTCTGACACGCTTAATGGAGGACACCAGGCAAAGTGATCAGTGTTGGATCTGGAGCTTTGGAGCAGAGCAGGGGATTGGAGGCAGAAGATCCTGCAGCAGAAGGAGCATAAAGGCTCAAATGCTGGGTGTTTAGCAGGAGAGTTGTAAAAGCTACTGGGCACTGCAGGGTAGTTAGAGCATATCCCAAACAGAGTGCACGAAAGAAGGGCGGTATGGGAAGGGTTGTAAGCAGGGTGAGAGGGAAGGGATGGAAATAGTAGGGCTGAGATACATAAGTGCATGGGGTAACAAATGGCAAAATTTCTGATGTTGTAGTCAAGGAGTTGTAAGATTTCCCTAAGTAGACACAGAGGGCATGGTAGGTGTGACTGGTCCCAGCCACAGTCCTGTTATTCATGAGTCTGAAACTGGTTTTCTGGGAAGTCATGGTGTTAAATATGGCTTTCTGGACTAATTCCAGCAAGAAACATCTGTGTTTCAACCTATCTGCTGCTAATATTTAACTGTGAATTTTACAGGAATTTGAATTTATAATCAAATATTTACAAGTCACAGACATTACGTAATACTTATTGCACAGTAGTAAGTAATGGAGATATCAGGAGCAGGCTGGGACAGTCTGGGCAGGCTACTTGAAAGCCATATGACACAGTCTGTGAAATCAGACTTGGTCTTAATCTTATACTATGGCAACTACTATGGAGATGCTGATGACATCTCTGGGCTGTTGCCAGGGTGCACTCTTGCCAAAATGCCCCTTGTTGCCTGTTGAAGTAGCCCATGGCCTGAGAACCTAGGACAAAACCAAGCAATGCCATTCTTCACTGGGATTGTGGACCGTGCTGGAATGAGACTCAGAACTGCACTTTTTGAGCTTCTGTTGACAGATAAAAATAACTGAGCACAGAAAGTTTGTACAAAAGAAATACACCTGACAGCTCAAATATTATGCAGTTTCACTGCAGAAAACTCTGTCGATAATAAGGTTTTGTTTGGAATAGCAAGGAGGTGTTTTCTCTTCAGTAGCGTGAACTGTGTAAAAATGTCTGGATGCAACATTCTTCTCTATCTTGCTTTGCACAATAGGTGATGGATGTTGTGTATTTTTTCCCTGTTCTCTAACTGTTTGCCTTGTCCCACAGGCTCTCCATATGATGGCAAGATGCATTTAATTGAAATAAAAGGCAATTTTCCATTTTAGGTCATAGACCAACCCAAACATAGTGACATAGAATATATATGAACATCCAGCCAGATCCTATAGGTTGAAGTATTTTAAAGACAGTGATTAATCCTTTCTGCCTAGCAGACACATGCTTTGCGAAAATAGAAAACAGATTAAAATCATCTTCATCTTTCTATGCACTGTGTAATACCTAGAACTGGGTGCTCCTTTCTGGCACTGTAGCACTCTCCCCACTTTGACACTTCCCCACTTCTCTCCTGGAGCAACTTCTGTTGTCAGCTCACCCTCCATCACTGCTTTCTCCAACCCTTCCATCCACGGAAATGTCTTTGTGACTGCAGAATCAGTATTTTGGACCTAGCAGAGCATCAATGGTTTTCTGTGAGAGAGGAGGATCATATTTTCTCAATCACCATTTTTGCAGAGTTTTGGCTTCTGAGCTTCCTCTGGTAGCACAGGATGAGAAAGTCTAGATGAACTTTAAAAGATACTCTTATGGACAAGCTTAGATCAGAGATTGCCATCTCACTATGGACAAAGGTGTTGTGTCTGAGTCCTAGAAAAGGGGTTGTGGAAGCAGTTTTCTCCTAAACATTTTAGGATGACTTTGGTTCCTCATTGTGGTTTCTTAATGGGTCTGAATGATATGAACCCATTTTTTCCTCAGGCACTGCTTAGGATGACTGTGGCTCTGTCTGTACTAGGAGGGGAACCTGAACATCTGCTCATTTTTAATTTTTAGAGCAGTCTCTGATCTTCTCAAACAAACCTCAGCCACTGTTCAAAGTTTAGCAAGGACTAAAGACTGTTCTTGGTAGGCAATTTGGATGTACCTGCCATGCTTTAGAGGCTATGGGAATTCAATACAACAGACATGGCCAGGCAGGGACTCAGAAACAGAGGATGTGCTGTAGCCCTGCTTAGTCCAAAGATACCTGACCTCTAGTAGGGTTCAGGGTTCAGTTAAAAAGGAGTGATAATGTGCACAGCACTGAAAACCTGAGCTGTTTCTCTTCATCCAGTGTTCAGGGAAGATGTGGCTCACAGGGTCATGCAGAAAAATTTGCAGGAGTGTGAAACCAAAACTATCCCAGTGATGTCCTGGCCAGCAGAGGCCCCTCAGACCTGGGTGGTTTGAGCTTTCCTTTCCTGTTTTCTGCTCTCCACCTCTGACCACAGTCTCACTTGATTGTCTGGGTTCCTACCAGGTACTGAAAATTAATTTGGTACTGGATAAAAAAGGGATGTAAGTAATGGAATACCAGCACTCCTGTTATATCATCAAAGAATTATGATACTAATGAAAGACAAAGACCTGTACCATGTTATGACTTGTGACTAGAGTTTGTTAGAGGCTAGATGATGCACAAAACCATTTAAAAAAATTTTAGAATTTGGCTTGTGTAAATGTTAATACAATTTTGGAGCTAGATCATGAATTTTGTCCTTGGAGTCTATGGTGGGATATGTGACTAGGATTCTTCTGTGATACTGTTGCCTTTCCCTGATCTTAAAATTAAGAACCAAACACAGTTAAGTGAAAAAAGGGTTTTACCTCGGTAGTTATTTAAGGATCCTTAGATGCAGCACTTCATCCCGGTGGAATGCACTGAAATGGACCCCTGAAATGCACACACACACGCATCAGAAAAGCACACACAATTATAGGCCTTGCAAATTAGCATATCCATCAAAGATTCCCCAGTGAGAGCCTGGAGTGAACCCCCCGTCTCGAGGAACCTTCCCCCTTCATGGGCCTAACCTAGTTTACAGAATGAGTTCTAGAGAGGACCTTGGTGTCTGGAGCGTTCTGACCCCTGACTGCAAGGCTCCTAGGATGTTTGGTCTTCTGGCTTAAGGGAATATTGGGTCTCAGCTAGGCTATCTAACTTAAGGAATTATAGGTATGTGGGCTAAAAGCATTAAGAGTACATATAAGCTATATAAAAGAGTATATAAAGGGGGTATAAAAGAAAAGGCAAAAAATCATCATGGCATCATTATCATAACAAAAATAACAGTAGTGTCACTGTAGCCCAGGGCATTGCTGAAGAGAATAGGAAACTTTTTAACAGAGGAAGACAGTCAAGGAAAAGCTAGAAGTGTTCTGTTATGCAGAAAATGTTCTCACCTCAAAAAACCCCATGACAGCAATTAAAAAAAAAATAAAGCCCTAAAAAAAAGCACGCCACCAAAACCAGCCCAAAATCCCAAGCCAAACTAGGAAACACTGGAAACATTGAGAACTAAAACATGCAGTAGGCTGAGGAATAAAATACCATAATTCAAGGCATCCCTCTGTAGTACTGCAGTACCTCTGAGGTGCAGGGGAAATAAAAGGAAGTAAACCAAGCAAGTTTTTCATTAAAATTTTTAATATCATATTTTAGTTCAGAATTTCAGGGAAAAAATAAATAATTTATGGAATTCTTTGGATTATTATATCCTCTGCACATACCTGTTTTATTATTAAAAAGGAGCCAGACATCAGTAGCAATTATTATAAATACATGGATCCAGGCAATGCCTAGATAAAAGCTATCAGAGGAGACAATATAAAAATGTTTTTCATCGTAATAACAAGGGGGCTACAGAGAGATACAAATTTTTCCCTTTGGGATACCTCAGCACGGAGATGTGTGAGCAGGTTGGTGGGATCTCACAGGCAAATCAGAGCGCTGCTCTCTGGTGTGCAGCAGGGGCACAGCAGAAAGAGGAGGATGAGACAGAGGAAAGGACATCGGTGTGCACATCCATCCACATGGATCCACTTTTTTTCACTGCTCGCCAGAACACTTCCCAATTTCCATAGCTGGGAAGATATAGCCTTGAAATTATTATGTATTTTCTAATCTATCTGCGGGTCAAGGTTGAGGACTAATGGTGGGGGAAACCATGTACTTGTGGATGAGTCTCTTACCCATGTGAAGGCATTCAGGATCCTCTGCTGACTCTGTTCTAGAAACCAGTCTCTTGGAAACTGTAGACTGTCAGTTTGCCTCACATGAATGTGAGGACATTGAGCATTCTTATGGCAATGAAGGTGGCAAAGCCACGCTGCTTTACGGGGTATTGTCACAATAGGATTATTAAGGGAGATGATAATAAAACTGTTGTGATTGTATAAAACAATCCCTTTATATCATGCCCACCAGAGGGCTTCAGCCATGATATATTTATCTGCTAGCACACCTCTGTGGGTGCAAAACTTTTATCATCTCAGTGTAAAAATAGAAGACAGGTCAAGCAATCAGGTATCCTAGCTTGTCCAACATCAAAAATGGAGAAAAAATCCTGAAATGAAAACTTAAATCAGCTAGGTTCATCCTGAATTACATCTCAGGACTTATAAATGCTTTACCTCTGTGTTAACGGAGTCGAGTCCATATTAATCTTCTCCAGGTGCCTCAGCTTTGGGAGCACTGAGAAAGCCAGTGGTTAAATCATCCCTGTGCCCTGAAAGAAGGCACAAATTAAACACTGTTCCGCTCAGCCCCCTCTCAACCTACACCCCATAGAATGGGCTTCAGGCAAAACGTGGCTGTTCCTTGTCTTTTATCCCACACCACTGTCTGTCCTGCTTATGGAGCACCTAAGAGGTGCATCCCGTCCTTAGCTCATCTGTGGGTTTGCGTAGGACCTCTGTGGGAGGAGGATGGAGGGGCTGGAAGGAGGGCTACCCCTACTCAGACAGCGTACAGGCAAAACCAGCTACACCAGCTGAAAAGTGAGGAAAAGGGCTTGTTCTGGCAGGGCTATTTTTAGCTTCATCTGGATCACATCAAGTATTCACTGGTGTCCAAGACTCCCTTTCTCCCACTCAGTGATGCTACAAGGCCAGAGTTGATCCTTCCAAAAGACCTATGAAGAAGAGCAGTGACAGCCTCGATCCAAAACAATTGCTGTAACTAATGTGTTCTCAGTAGTGACAAATGAGGAGGAAATGTGATTTTTTCAGCTGTGAAAAAAAAAGGAATGGTCTAGATTCATTGTTGGGCCGTGCCCTGGCTCCTCAGCTCCACAGCAGCATCTAGAAATGTGAATCCTAAACAGAAGGGATGCTTTGGTCCCAGAGGAGCAAGATTTTAGCCACATCCTTCCTTGTTCACCCGTTTTCCATCATCTGTATCAGTCAGTTTTCTATTAAGTAGCTTGGATTTGACAAATCATTCTGATGCCATGCTTCAGAATTGGAACAGAACTGCCTTTGCCAATAGTGCAGGTCACTGTTTTTCTGCAAACCCATCTCCTTCCACTGAACAGGAATCTTTCCTGTGCCTCTATAAATACTTTTTGCCACCATACTAGACTACATTAATTAAGAATCCAGTATGGTTGGAGCTCAGTAGGATGAACATGGATTTAGCAGACAGAATGACTACAGAGTAAACCAGAGAGAAAACAACTTTTTCTAGCACAGTCAGATATTGCTTGTTTCCCCATGACAGGGTAATGTGTTACTTACTACCAGTAATGAAGGAGTTAAAAAGGAGCAGAAAGAAAGCACTGAGCAGAAGAAATTTTTTTTAAAAAACCTAAACTAAACCCAAAACCTCTTGCTCATTGGACACTGGCCGGTCACACAGTTAACTACATTGCTGCTCTGATATCTGATAAAGTGCAAATGGGCTGAAGAACAGGAAGGTGTTCCATAGCATAAATATTTTCTGAAGCAGGAATTCTAGATGCTGCTAACAGACTGAGACTTGTATAACTATCTTGCAAGTTTCTAGAAACTTGAACACCTTATAATTTTTTGTAATACACCATATTTCTGTAATGCAGAGTGCTCAAAAATAGCAATTAATACTGTGATTTGTATTTACATAGTGGAGAGTATTAGGAATACGAGTGAGGTTTACAAAGATTGGTAGATGAACTGCTTTTCCAGTATCTATAAACCTGGGATATTTGGCACTTGCAAGGAATGAATATTCCATATTGAGGATTTAAAACTTTCCGTAATTCTTACATATAGGAATTGCAATTTTGACACCTGCCCTGTAAAGTGCAAGTGTGAGGAATGGACTCACAGGCATAATCATCTTCCATATACTTTTTTGAACATTCATATGACTTTTCCAAATAATTACTCTTTGAATTTTATACGTTATTATACCAGGTGGCAAACTGCAGTGGAATAAACTGCACAGTACCTTGTTATGTAATGGGAAAGCATGCAATACCTGGCAATATATCCAATAAAATCTACACCCATCACCTCCTCCATATGAGTGGGTTGTTTACTACACTTTGTGGGTTGGATCAGTGTTTTCTGTCTGCAGGTTTCATGGGCTCTATCTTCATTGTGCACACCTATTTGCAGCATTCCCTCAGGCCAAGACACTTGTATATGGTGTTACTGAGCATGACAGTGATTTATTCAAAGAAAAATTTCTGTCTACATTTCATGGTGAGTTTGGCAATCATTTCTTTTCCAAACTTGCCATATCCTTCAAGAAAGAGGAATTAGGTTTAAGAGGCTCTGCAGCTGTTTGGCATCTGATATTCAGAACTTATTATTATTAGTGATTTGTGATCTCTAACCAGTCGGAGCATTCCTTTCTCTAAACATTTTTTACTTTATTTTTTTCACAGAGAATGTAAAACTTTCCTCCTTTAAAGTCTAATGAAGCGAGGTGAAGACATTTATTTTTCACGTTAATAAAATGAACTTTATATTATTATTTCAATGACTGATTAAAAATATTATTTATACCATACTAGTACTTCCATGCATATTATAGGGTGTTTCATTTGTGATCCAGCTGAGATAGAACTGTTCCCTTTCACTTAGCAATCCTAGAGAATGACTCCAAATTATTCACAGAACCTTATGCAAAGTAAACAGAAGTACCTCTGAGTAACATATACATTTATGATTTTTCATTCTATGGAGAAAAGAGATTTGTGTTTGCAAATATTTTGGGAAGTTCCGTGGCTTGTTTGAAGAGGGAAGTCAAATAACTGAGCACAGTGATCTAGCTGGTTCTATGAATCTACACCATTCACCATAATCACAGGCCCCATTCCACTGGCTCCAACGGCAGTGAACCCACTTAAACTGGTGGAGGATTTGGCCCAACATCCCCTCCTTCTCTGCTTTCACAGGAACGGGCAACTAAATCTGCTAATTGAATTGTCCTGGGCAGGTTCTGAATAAGCCTCCCCATGGAGATTGTTAGTGCAAATCAATGAGTTTTTCCTCGTTTTGCAGAACAAGCCCTGCGTGCTGAGCTGTGCCAGGCTTCGCACTGGCTGGAAACGTGGTCATGGCACTGAAGGTCAACAAAAGTCAGCAAGCTTTGCTTTCTAAGGAAACCTTTATATAGATGTCCATCACCAGAGGTCAGTGCCATCAACAGTGTTATCCTAAATCATATCTCATTCAGACATTTTTTTTCCTAACATGGATCTGAAGCAATGTTTCCTTTGTCATGGGTTTCCTTGGAACCTGCTTATGCTGGAGCCTTGAGTTGGTACTGGGGCCATGTACTTGGGCCAACAGTTTGCCACTAACTGCATACGGGTGATATTAATTGCTGCAGATAATAGCTTATTTTGCCCTTTAATACATCTTTCATCTGGAAATCCTTCAAGAACTATAGTATTGTTACTGAAGTGTGAAAAGGATCCTGAGGAGCATTAATTTAATTATTCTGCAGGTGAATAAATGTGGCAGACCCTAAGGGTATGAAGCAATCTGAACTCCTAGTTGCCTTCCATAGCCATTAGAAAATGTTATGTAAAAGACACCAGGTTAAACTAAAAAGTCTTATTAAAAACTCTTTTTGGTTGCATTTACATCATTCTGCTGAGTACAGTAAGTTTTCATTGAAGACTTTTGGTTTGTTGCATCAGTATGCCCAAAACAATGATTGATGTGTTAAAAATCCTCATGGAAATCTGTGCTAAAAATGTGATTTTTCTATCTCATTCTTTGTCTTTTTCCGTTCTTTTCCAGGACTCTCTGTTCTATAAAATGCAGAGGTGCTTCCAAGATGAGTCTTGCACTCAGAGGTACTCATGGTACTCCTAGATTGCCGCCAGTGGGCTTATGCCCAGTTGTCCCAGCCCACAGAACTGTCAGAGTATACTCAGAGCTCTTGGCTAGGAACTCAGAGCCATTCTCAAAGTGGAAAATTAGTCCATAAAAATAGTGATCTGGCCACTACAGCTGAGGAACTGTTTCAGCAGTATGCTTGTAAGAAGCAATTCTCATTTCCATCAAAAGGTTTTCTGGCTAAAACTTATTAGATTATGGTTGGAATAGGGTTTGTATCAAGTGTTTAAAGACAGCCTAGAGTGACTATTAGATATGGTCTGGGAATCCAGCAAACTGATTTCTACTACTGGCATATGAGTATTCATGAAAAAAATAATCTGTGTTTTCTGTTCTTTTAGTTCCTGTGTTTGTCCAAAGTGACTGATTACACGGATGACATTTATAGAGCACCTCGAGACCTGCAGAGTACTAGTCTAACAGCTGGGTGTTATTATTGGTCTGTTCAGCTGGTGTTTTATACTATAACCCTAGCAATGCTATATCTGAATAACTTCCAAAGGTAAAAATAAGCAATGTGATTATTTAACATAATTTCTCCCATAAAGAGAGTTATGTATTTATTTTTAGTTCAGACCTAAAAAATACTAGCAAAATCCAGATTGGAAGGATAAGCAGAAAGGAAAGTACAAGGAAAAAGTTTGGATTTGTACTTAAAGTGAGATTTTCACATCTGCCATTGGAATTAATTTTATTATTCTAACTTATAAATCTTATCTTATGTAAATGAGTTTCACTCATTGAAAGGTTTCTAGAGAAAGGAGCTCCTAGAAGTGGTTAGTATCTTGATGGGGAAAGAGTCCATTACATACATTAATCTCTGTAGGCAAAAGGAAACACAGGGGTTCGTCTTTTATGCATCATAAGTAAATGTTTAACACTGTGGGGAAGGCTTCAAAAGCTAAAAGAAGCAGTTGGTAGGAAGGCTTGACATTTGACCAAGGACAGCTGCAAAATCTTTTCCTTC
Source organism: Oreocharis arfaki (assembly GCA_013398015.1). NCBI lineage: Eukaryota > Metazoa > Chordata > Aves > Passeriformes > Paramythiidae > Oreocharis > Oreocharis arfaki. Next base: position 876,449 of record VZRR01010711.1, on the reverse strand, counting down.
TATATGATGAAAAACAGTTAGAAAGATTTACCTGAGACCACAAACCAGTGCTTTGGCAGGTTTTTAACACCATTTCAGAGAAAGTAATTTACAGTTCTATGTTTATTCTCTTGCCCTGTATTTCCTTGGCATCAGTTTTAAAGATTCTTAGAATTATGGTATAGAGTCACCCCCACTTGTAGATCCATCAGGCTTTTAAAAAAAAGTTACATGATATCCCAAGTGATGTATCTGATTTCTCTTGCTGTTGCACCTTCATAGCTCCCTTACCCACTGTATCCTATGAGAATTCATGATGTTACAAGGATAGCTCTGTAAAAATCCCTTTGAAGGAAGGATGAGGAACTAAATCACAGAAGCTACATCTATTGGTATTCTATATGCCTAAAGTATTGGCCCTGGGGAGTGATTTGAGCTCGAGGTGTGCAGCATGATCACAACCAAGCTGTCCAGAGCGCACTGACCACACACACACAAGATAGCACTTGCCTGTGGATCTCCTCTGTCCCTGTGCGGTATCTCTGTAGCAGAGAGACTTGTTTATTTTATAACTTTTATCAGTTTGTGGTGTAAAAAATAATTTTCACACTCTCCTGCAGCCCACTAAAATAGCATTTTCATGGCATGAGACAGACACTGTGTGCTGCATACCTTGGAGCATGACAGCATACAGGACTGCTTGAAGTCTCCAAGCACCCTGCCTGGAGAAGGTTTCAGGGCTGTGTAGAGCAGAGATCCAAGCCAGGTACATTTATCTGTTCTGCATACTGGAAGTAGTCTGGAAGCAAAATTTCCCCAAGAAATGCACCTAGTGGTTTATAATGGAACTAACTACCCTTATATTCTTGAAGGAAGCCCAGAAGTAAACTACACTGCATCTACACAGGTTAGACTGCCATGGGACCACGACGGATGAAGGAAGTGGAGACACAGTCATTTGAGAGTACACACACATCCAGATGGAAAAAGATATGTACTTATGAGCAGAGTGAAGTTTCACAGGCATTTCACAGTCTGGGTTCTGCAGAGGAGTCCGTAGGGACAGAACAAAGACAGTGCCCTAAAGCAGCTAGTGGGACTGTCCCAAAGTGCCTGTGGAAACACAGGAACTTCAGCTAAAAGAGAGAATGATGCCAAAGCATCCACTCCTTTGTTTGTTCTTCTACACATGTGACTGTTTTTGCTTATTAGCACTGATGTCTTAAGCGTCAAACACCAAGAACTGAGTCTCCATAAACAGTTGTTTTGGAAGATGAAATATATGTGGTCAGTTCTGTCTATGAAAAGTCCTTTTGATGTGCAGCTATTACAGAAAGCAGGAATCTGCAGTCTGCAGCTGCAAGAAGAGGAGCAGAAAGGGAAAATCCAGATTTTATAGATTTCTTTATTTAAAGCAAATTCTTTGATTTAACATTGCAGTCAGCTCTGTCAGATGTGCAAGTCACACTAAGTGAGTGAAGGCTGAAGTGCTGATTCTTGCTTAGAGTTATTCTAAGGGCAGTTGTGGTGACTTCTGCCACTTAAGTACACTAGCTTCTCTCAGCTGTCGTACTCGAGCAGTGAGGTAAATCCAAGAAGATTCATCTAGTCCAGGGCAAAATGGCTTGGTCAATGTGCTAAGGGCAATTGTATGAGGTTTAACAAGGTGAGTCCTGCACTTAGGTCACAACAACCCCTGCAGTGCTACAGGCTGGGTAAGAGTGGGTGGAAAGCTGCCCAGAGGAGAAGTGTTGGTCAACAGCACCTGAACATGAGCCAGAGTGTGTCCAGGTGACCAGGAAGGCCAATGGCATCCTGGCTGTATCAGCAATAGTGTGGCCTGCGGGAGCAGTGACCATTGTCCTGCCCGTAAACCTCATCTCCAAAACAGACAGAGCCTCCATCTGAATGTACTACTTACTTTGGGCTTAATAAGGGGTTATCCTTTACAGGTTTTTACACCCAAGGTTGTCCTGGTTTAGACACCTAATTCCAAAAAACAGTTAATAGCCATTAAAGCAGCATACAGGATGGACTAAGTTCTTGCAGGTCAGCTGAAATTCAGCTCAGTCTCTTCAGCATTTCCTCCTGACAGAGCTGGTGTTTTACCACTCTGGGTGTTGAGCTGGGAGCTCACTCTTCTGTGCTCAACTCTTGTGATTGATTGTTCAGTGAGACTGGACAGATAATTATTGTCTTCTGATTCTTGTAGCCTGGGACATACCTGAATCTAACGATTTGCAGCACTGAGAGTTTGTCCATGCAGCTGAGAGTAGCACCTTGATAAGCACTCCAGTCACAGGTCATCAGTCTAGGGGGCATCTACTGTGAAGTTCTGGTGGGTTGACTTGGCTGGCCACCAGGTGTCCAGCAAGTCACTCCATAAATCAAAGACAATTTAAGGAAGCGCCACCTCCAAGTTGGCTCTGGCAAGATCATTAGTGTTAGCAAACAGCATCACACTGAACGTGGCAAGACAGAAATGAAAGTGTAAGTGCGCTGGTGCTGGAGCATGTACACCTTAACTTGTTAGTCTACAAGCTTGATGCCCAAATACCTCTTGAGATATGGCCCTGATGACTGTGTTGTTGGGTTGTATTAATTTTCTCATTGTGCCCACCATGCAGTGTGTAGCATGTGTGTGACTTTCAGGACAAATCATTCACCCAGAGACCATGCCTTGCTCACCTTTATTTTGAGACTAAGGAATTTGAAACAGGCATTCAACTACATACGTATTTATACTCCTAAAGTTTCAAGGAAACATGGGATTCAAATTTACACACAGCTAAATCTTCTTTACTGTAATGAATAAGGAAAACAATATTTGCCAATGTGGCCTACTTAACAGGAAGGTCTGTGCTCAGCCAGTGAGTGGAATTGTAGTCAACTAGTAAAAGTGTAAAGCAGCAATCTAAACAGCAGCTTCTTCCAAATAGTAATGCCACAATTAACAGAAGTGTTTCTCCTTTCCTCTACAACATAGCTGCTTGTGAAGCACACTTGTAATAATGACATCTGATGACTTGCAGGCCAAACACAAAACAGTTGTTCCGTACTTTTACATGAAGTAGAAGATAATTATTTTTGGAATTTTTATTAAGAGACACAGAAGCTGCAGTCGTTTATGCTTCTACTGACACAGATATATCTGAGGCATCAGAAATGGTGGATAAAGGAGCAGTTCAGTTTACATTTTCTTTCCGCTCTGCTACTGCACAGCGCTGGAGAGAGCTGAGTCTCACTCTTCCTACAACGTGATATTATCCTTACAGCTACTTGTGTCAGCCAAGTCATATGGACCATGCATTTGAAGAATGACCTCTGTTTGGGTTATATTTTCACAAAATTTTAAAAACAATAGGATCATTTCCTTTTGTTTATCTATTCCCTTGTTCAAATAAAAGAACTTGATATAATACGAAACATGTCGAGTTTTGTTATCAGTTGGACTAACTTACATAGGCATAGAACTATTCTAAGTATTTAGAGCCTTTAATTAGTATGTTTTCATGAACAGACATTTCTAATCTCCTTGGACTTTCAAGCAGATGTTTCTGAATTAAAATCATTCTATTTCAAAAGACATCACTAGGATTATTACAATATTTAAATAATATATTCCTTTTGATCATGGTATTGTGACATACCTCAGACATCTTCATTGTTTGTGCTATTGCTTCAGAGCCCAAATGGAATATGATATTTTTTTGGCACTGAATCAAATAGTTATGCTAGGCACTGCTCTGTGTTATGCAGTGTTTATTAAAATGTACCCTATAAGCAATTTAAATCTATTATTATTACACAGTAGGCCTTTAAATTAATTTGTGCTGACAGAAAAACTACAAACTCTGACCTGCTTCAGCAGTTTGCCTGTGAAAGCAAGAGCAATTTTTCAAATATTATGTATAAAAGACAAAAATCTACGTTTTCTACTACCTGTTCCAGAAATTACATTTGACTGGGGAAAATATCCAACCAGAATAGCATGTGTGACCAGAAAGAGTGTACCAGGTACATCGCAAAGAGACTGGCCACTTCACCTTGGTTTTACTGCAGCTCACATCTAACGTATACATACAATATTACAAAGTATTACAGATGTGAGATTCCTCATCACTGCTGCAATGCAATGTTTAAAAGAACTGGTGTCACATCTCTGCTAAAAAGGAAGTGCCATTCCTGAGCTGCCATTTGGATGTCTCCATTTTATAGAAGAAGCAAGTCTGTTTTCTGAGTAAGAGGAGAAGCAAAACTTTTAAAAAGAAAAAATGTTTATGTTTTTTAGCTACTATCTCTTGATATGCGCCAAAATTCTTATGTGAAAACAAATATACGAAAGGATATGATTCATCTGAAATAAGATAAATTCTGTCCCAAGTAGTCTGAGCCCTAATTCAATAAACACTTATGTTTTGGTCAGTCTCAGAGGAATTTAGACATGTGTCAATAACCTGCTGAAAAAGGTTGCTATCCCAAATCTCTTGGATAATTTTTATTCTGTCTCATTTAACAGCATTACCAAAGCTGTAGAATTCAGATCTTGAGGCTAGAATGGGCAGAATGTGCATGTATTAAGTTTAGTCAAAGGGGGCATTTCACTGCAATAGTCCAGACACCAGCTTGAAAACAGAAAAATGTCTCCCGAGATATGAAGGCATCAGTGGTATCTGTCCTCTGTCACATGTATTTGTGTTGGCCAATGTATTTTATACAAAATGCATAATTAGCCCTTCAAAGCACATGGAACATTACATTTTTAATTTCTCTCTGCCTTCCTAAAATGCGAAAGAAAAGTATGAACATATTCTTTCTGCTACTTCTAAACTTTAGAAATACAAGAAACAGGCAATTTTACTGGAAAGTAAGTTAAGTATATCCGTCTACCAAGAAGTTAAACAAAAATCTTCCTTCACTCAAAATGTCCATTTGTTCAGTCTTTAATAACAGCATATTTTAAGCAGTCTGATAAACATCCTTTACTTTGAAAGTCTCCCAGCCTCCAGTTATTCTTCAAGACCATTCATTTATCAATTTTTTCTAGGCAACAGATGACCCACATTTCTTGTCAGTGAAAAGGGTGTAGAAAAACATTTCTTGAGCAACATTTTAAAAAAATCCCCAAACCACAGACAATTATACAGGCTGGGTTTTTTAGCTGGTTACCATCAGAGGCTGATTATCACTATCAATAAACTTGGCAAAATGATCTGAAATTATTGAATTTCTTCCTTGAAATCTCACTGGGTCCTTTGCTAACATCAGACTCAGGATGAATTCGTAGGGAGTAATGAAAAGCAATTTTGTAATTTATGAACAGAGAGCAGATCCATCCTTGAAACATATGTACAAACACATGGCCATGCCCCAGTGCGAATTTCAAGCAAACAGTACGTTTCATAAGAAACAGTCAGTTTGCTCATTTCTAGAGAACTGGCAGCCACTTCGACTTGCTGAAAGATCCAAAAAACATAATTTAAGTACTGTATTTAAAGTTAATCTAGCTAACAAAAAATAGGGAAAATCTTTCCTAGACTAAAATTGTAAATTAGATGCAAATTGACAATAGGAGTGGAACTTTAATGAAGTACAGTATTCCCCACTGCCGAGGAAGTTAATTTGATGGTTAATGACATTCATTTACACATGGGTTCATCTGCTGACTTCCTCCAGTGCAATGGCACTAGCTACCCTGTTGGCAGTTAGCAATCAGAAAGGAGGTTTTTCAAAAAACTCATCTAAGAGAATTAGGAACAAACAAAAGGGGGGAAAAAGGAAAATAAATGGGACTGACACTTCCAAATCTCCCCCAGTGAGCAGTGGAAAGTTTTAAGCAAAAAGACTGACACTTGAGTAAGTATTGCTCTGACTCACTTCTCTAAAGGATGGTTTCTGGGATGCTCTGAGGGTACCCAGTGGCCTGCCTGGCAGGATGCCAGTGAGCATATGGGCTCTGTCGGTGAAGTACCCTCAAACCTTTGGAATAAGCTCAGCAAGTTAGAGGACTGGAGGAACAAAGAGAGGAATCCAACTTCTAGAGTCAAAAATTCACAGGCTTTTCCCAAGTTAGCCCAATCATGACCTGCCCATTACAATTTTCTTCCAGCCATTCTATATAAGCCCTAACAATGCATTCAACAAAGCTGTGACCAAGCCCTTAGTCTCTCTTGGCAGAGCTCAAATCAATAGCACACCAAATAAATTACTGAGTCAACAATGCAAATGGATTTCTTACTATATTAATAACTTCACTACAGAAGTGACATACTTTATGCTATTTGAATCATCTTAAGTAGTGAAGCTCCAATTTGCTCAGCTGCTTGGCTTCCCTACCAGAAAAGAAACACAGAATTTATCAATATCTCTGTGAATTGCATTGGATTTTGGACTGTTTTCCATGCTATATTATTTATTGTACATAGCGTGAACAGGAACCTACTGGAACAGAATTCACAGCTGAGGAGAATTTAGTTTTTTACAGATGGTAACATCCATGTTTTGTATTTGTTTATTTGGAGAAAACAAAGGGAAGATTGAGAGAGAGCAAAAAAAAAAAATGAGAACGAGAAATACTTTTATTGGAGTATTATGAAAACATTTGCCATGAATATTTTGTTTCAAAATATATTAACTGTAGTCTATCAAGATCAGATAAACTACAGCATAAAAAGAGTGCATTTGTTTTCTCTGTACTCAGCAGGATTATTCACATTTGTTGTTTCATCAGATATTATTAATATAATAAATTTCACATGTTTCATGTTTGCCAGCATTCCTAAATTAGTCTTCAAAGAAACGTCTAAATGATCTTCCACTATAAAGGGAAGAAAATACTGAATGTACAGTGCATTAAAAATAACAGAGTGGCATCATAAATATTTGCATGCACATTCATTTTTGCTAACCCAGTCTGCCCAGAGGTCTTTCACTGCCAGGGATCTCTAAATCCAAACTAGACCAATGTTGATATATTTGCCCAGGAAGCCCTTGTTTTAAGTAATCTCATCTCTTTGATCAGCTGTAAAAGCCCAAATCTAAAATCAACAGCGGCAGAACAAACTTCAGCAAACAAAGACTTGCCAGATGGGCAGGTGCTGAGAACTACTGGACTGCAGTTGTAGTGTTTAACTCCCTTACGTGGTGATGAAAGAAACGCTGTATGTGTCACTGAAGGTGATGATAACAAATGTAATGAAAGTAATAATGAATCTCCACTGTATGTCTGCAACAGGCTTTGCCCTGGTTCATGCCAAATCAACTATCACTTCAAATTATTCCTGAACACAGGTGTTTCTGAGGTAAGAAACAGAACCTCAGAAGAACAACGATTTGTGCTTTTTCTATACTCACACAAATTAACATTAAAGCTTGTTTACAAGCGAGAAGAAAGTCAAAAGACTGCTATCCATGTTTGCTGATAGATCTACCTCAGGGGACTGCAAGTTTTCACATCTGCCATCCCTTCCACTCTCCACAGAGTTACTCTCCTGTATCAAAGATGACTGATGAGAGCAGGAATTTTGCCCCAAACTAGCACAATTCACAGCCCAAACTGGTGACAGCCTCTGAATATGAGAGTCTCACATTCACAATTGGGATATGCTGTGCTCAGCACTCCACGACTCACTGGGACCTGTCTCTTGGAGACAGTGAAACCGTTTGCAAGGACCTTCCATGGCTTTCATCTAACCAGCTGCATGTACAAACACACCGCTGTTTGATTTTTGAAAACTCAGGATAGAAGGTTTTATTTCATGTACAATTCTTAGTGTAAAAGTCATAAAAAACAAATTAAAGATCTGTTTATTATATCCATGTAAATATATTAATTGGTAATATTTTAACAAAAAAACCTCCCTCTTCTGTGATTTAAGTACATAATTATCACAGATAGGAGTCATCCCCCTACAAGTAGGAGTCAGCACAAAAGTGAAGCTGAGCAGAAGTTATTCCACCTAAATCTTGTCATGAAAGGTTAGACTTGGACTCTTAATTGTCCAAGTACCCTTACTGTCAGTGGTGAAGTGAGGAGAGGCAATTCCTACCAGACAAAGAAACTGTTCAAAAATAGGCATCTGAGGAAAATGGGGTGAATGAAAATCGGGAGATCTCTAACTTGACAATATCTCCATCTAGCTGAGGTGACCAGTTGAGCCCACATATCTGTCATCTAGGTTCTCAAAGCAAAAAAGAAAAATTTTCTAATATTTTCACTGAAGCTAAAAATGTAAGTTATGCTTTGAGCGTAACTGGACCATTTTAGGCTACCATATTGAATAAAAAAAATTCAAGGAAATGTTCCTAGGGATTAGCCCTCGAATGTACACACCACGGGATGGTTATTTTTCATCCCTGGCATGGTTTTTGGCCTCTGCCAGCATTTTCCCAGATGATTTCCAAACACCAGCTCAGTATCAGAAATTGCCAGGAAGCAATACCAAAAAGTAGTTTGGATGTCGACATCCTGTTGTGGAAGATAAAAAGCATTCAAGAGTAGTGATGCAAACTGTGATATTCCAGCTGGCCTCAGTGCCAGGGGGCTGCACAAGGCACATCTACATTAGTGATAGCTTTAGAGAAACTGAGGGAAAGCACCGAGAAGCACTAGGATTGCCTATAAACACACACACACTGGAGCATTACATCCAGTCCTTGTTTCCTTGTTTCACAAAAGAGGTAAAAATTGGCTGGGATGTGGAGGAGAGCCACAGAAATTTTTGGAAACCTTGGAAAAGAGGCTTGCAATTAGAGAATAAAGGGGTTCAGTCTGTTGAATTTAATAAAAACATCCAGTGATGATTTCAGTGATTACAGTGTGCAAGTATCACCACAGGGAGAAAATACCAAGCAGTAACAGCAGCACTCTCTCTCACACAGAAAGGCATAATAAGAGGTGATTGATGGAAGTGAAAGCCAGACAAATTTAGGCAAAACTCAAAACACACATTTTTAAGAGGGTGAGCTGTACTTTCAGAGGAAGCAATGGATTCTCCCAACTAGTGATGGCTTTAGATCTTGACTGGACATTGTTCTAGAAGATAAGCCTTGGCCAAAAACAGATTGCTGGACTAACTGGGTTAAATCACATGTCTTGTGTGATTCAGGAAGTTAGACTAAATAATTTAAGGGCCTTTTCTGGCTTAAAAAACTACATGGATCAATAAAATGCAACTGCATAACTGTGAATTCTAGTCCAAGAATAACACATTTTGATAAAATAAGGTTTCCATAGTCCAGTGCTGTGTTAGCAGATGTGTTAGTCTGGTCCAAGAGACCAGACTATCGTTATAAAATTGGAAATTAATAAAGCATGATGACATGGTGATGTTAATAACAATATCAATTCCCCATGTGTTTACAGGGTCAGTCCACAGAAATTGCAGCAAAGTCAGTGGAATTTTTGCACTATAAAATTAAGAGAAAATATGGTTCAGCTTTTCAAACCAGTCTCTGAATGTCATGCATGTAAATTGAAAAAATCAATTTATCTATTAACACTTGAAGGAGGAAGGGGCATTTTTTGGCTATGCTTATTGAACTCAGTTAAGGAGTTACAGGACACCCGCCCAAGCACTGAAATTCAATCATCTGTGCTGTTCAATAGTTTTGGCAGTTCCTGGCACAATTTTGGCTTTGGCCACATAATACTTTTTGAAATAACTCCTTGCATCATTCAAGAGTCAGCATCAGCCAAGGACGCTCCTAGCAAGCCATTTGGATGCACCTATGCATCTTCTGGGAGAGAACAGGACATGAACATTGCCCCACTATGCCATTCCAACTGTGATTAAGGAAACAATTTATTCTGGCAATAAATGCCCAGTAATATAGATACAGTCAGTGAGTTCAAAGTGTCAATTGCTCTGCAGGAAAAGAGCTGAGCTCTCAATTCCTTCTCTATCTACTGCTACAAAAATATTTACACTGTATGTATTTTAATTTCACATACAAGTTATATTGATCTGTCTCTGAGGAAACTCAGCCCTTAACAAACTGCTCAACTGCAAATGGAACCACAGAATTAACTATTTGAAGTGACCTATCAAGGCCAGATCCAATTAAAAGCCAGAAATGACTACAAATAAGGTACGGTCAAAACCTATATTTTAGAACTTTAGACCAAAGAGCGGAATTTGAATCCAAAATAAGAAACCAATTATGCACACAGAGTTCGGCACTGTGGAAAAATCACTCAGAATACATCGAGAAAGGAGACATTACATTATCTTGAGCACAGAAGAGCATCAGAATACCAGCCTCTCCCTAGAATACAAACACAAGCTATAAGGGAATGCTTCCATTTACTCACAGCTTGGAATTTGCTTTTCAAGGCATAATCCCCTGGTTATTTTACTTCCAGGTATAGCCATTCAAGGCTCTTTCTTTTGTATTACAGCAAGAGGAGGCAGACTAATATTAATATAATAATGAAGTAGCTAGATCTTTTGTCTGATAAATGGGAATATCCTGATCTGGAGACAATTTTGGCTCAGGTTAAGAACTGGGAGAATTCCTTAACCATAAAGCTACTGGTTACATCATACAGTTGTCCCACTAAGGATGCTTTATTTCCCAGCAAGAATACCAGTTTCATGAGATTGAGAAGGGATCATACAGGAGGAAATACAATTTCCATCAGGGCAAAGATACCAACCTAGGACTGGATGCCCAGTGCTCTGGTCCCATCTGAGCTACGCATAAGTGTTGAAATAAATGGGCAAAAGCCCAAGTAGATCTGGAGTGAATAAAATCCTGAAGAGAATGAAAAGGAAACATCAAACTCAAGGCAAATGCTTAATATAGGTAAAGGCACAATGAATTTGGCACATCCCTTTCCCTAATGCTGTTCTAATTTTAAACAACCTATTGTATTGTGCTGTTGATAGCCTCGTGTGAGCCATGGAGGGTTCAGCCAACTCAGCTGCATGATCAGTAAAGAGACAACGCTACCACACACGGGGTTATTTGGATTAGTGAATACCATACGCAAGTAAATCATCTGCCAGATGGCATCGGAAGAAAGCTGCGACTCTCTCACTTTCATTTCCACAGCAGCAAACAATGTTCCGTGTTTAAAATAAACTCTTCCAGATGAGTAAAGATAAACTTCGCGGTGCTTTTTTCTTGGTCTTCTCTTTGACTTCAGCTTTTTTCCTAGAAAAATTAACAAAAAAACCCAGAAAAAAACCCCCCCATCTACTCTGATTGAGTTACATTAATGAAAAATCTCAGTTTAGACCACCGCAGTACAAAGCTGTCCCTCTAGGCAGCATCAAAATTCCATGCTATTTACTGAACAAAAGGCAAAAATGAAATACAGTATTTTCATTCATCAACTTCTGTCAACAGACCCCTTAAAAATGAACACCTACTACATTAAGCCATTTCCTGTCATTTTATGGGTTTTCCACAGTGAAGAACTGTGCCATTTTGTTGAAACATGGTTGTTTTCATATTTTATGAAGTTTTAACCCTTTTTAAAAAAGATAGCAAGTATCTAGAATCAAACAAATAGAACCCTCCCAAAAAACCCAAATGCAGAAACAACATAACAGTAATTGAAGTTTTTCAATTATTCAAGTTTTCAAGTTGCCTCTCTTTCCTCTACAGATGACAGCTCATTATTGCTTTGTCTGTTCTACTGTCTCAAGATCCCAGTCTTAGCTATGCTAACACAATTATTTCATAATACATCTTGCTATATAAAATAAGAAATTTGTGGAATTTTTCACTTACAGCTAAAATTTATGGACAAAAACCTCCATAAAGCAATCTTACTTTTTTTTTTTCCCCATGTCTGTCATGATTTATCTGAGACACATCTAGGACTCTGAAGATTTTGAGGAGGACAGACTGAAGGAAAACTATGCTCTGGTCTCCTCCCAAGTATTTTCAAAGCCAAGTGAGGTGTAAACTAGAACTATCAATAACTTCAACTGGACCTGTAGGGTCTCAGCCCTTCAGAGTAGTAAATGGGTTGTACTGAATCAATTTTCAATTTACAATACTTATGGAGCACACCTACAGTGTTGTATATACAGGCCTTCAGAGCAGCCTGAAGCTTAAAATACCTATCTATGTACGCTGGAGTAGGTATTTCTGTGTGTAAATGAGCATATAAAATGATACCAAACCTACTTGTTGCAGTGCATGTTGGTTCTGAGCCTCCAGGTGTGTCACTTGCCGTTTTGCAGATGCTGTTCACTACCCCTTTGTTGAAGCATCTAGAAGCACCCTAGTATTGCTTGTCTTGAGGGCAGATGGCATTTGGAGAGGCGATGGTCACGCTGTGACTTGGGAAGACCCAGGACACTGACTTACTGCTGGGGAAGGTTGCAGCAGGACTTAGATAAGTAACATCAGTCATCATCACACTGCAATCCAAGTGGCAAACTGGCAGACGTCCCAACAACTGCAGAGACAGGCTGACATTTCTTCGGGGAAAAAACACACATCTCTGGAGAATGTTGCAGGATATTTAATATATACATAGCACTGCTACTGCCACTACCACCCCACCCTCATAATTCCACAATTTGTGAAGTATTTCTTTAAAAATGCCATACATACACAGAAGTGCATAAAGCCCCATTCATGAAGCTTGAAAGAATCATCATCCAACTGGCAGTAAGGGTCCTACTGCCCAAACCTAAAGCTGGGAGATCAAGATCAGCAAAAATATTTAGGTGTCTGACTCCCAGTGCTTTTAGTGGGATCATGATTCCAGATTGTTTGTTTTGCCCATGAAGCAGTGAGAAAACCTCAGCACCTTGATATAGCGATTCAAGAATGTGATGGCCTCCTGAATCTCTCACGGCAAATAAGCTATCGATGCTTTCCCTTATACAGATCAATTAAGTTTCTTCCACATTACCTGAAAAGATGTGATCATTCTTAAACGTGGAAAGAAAGGGCTCTCAACCTTGTTTGGTGGTCATTGTGCCAGGCCTCCCCCAAAAAGGCAATTAGAAAAGCATTCCTTTCTCCATGTTACACAGGACATCTGGAATTAATTAACTTTTCTAATTAATTTCTCTGATCTGAATCCAGTTACAACAGGTGTGAGGCTGCTAGTGGTAGCTAAAGCCATAAGTAAAAAGTCTAAAGGGAGCTTGTCATTTTCAGTTATGAGAAATAGCAGCACCATTCTGGGACAGATGAAAAATAATAATTCAACTGTGGAGGCCTCCTGGATCGTTTTGCAAGTCAATTACTCTCTAAATTATTAGTTTGGAAAAAGTTATGTGAAAAAGGGAACAGGCCTTCCATTTTAAAGTTATTTGTATGACTCTTGCAAGTTGTTTATTTTGTTTATAGCCTTAGGTGAAAAGAAATTAAGTGTGTTTGAAGTGGGAATGATCCACATTTTTCAGCAAAAGCATAATCATGCCGCACATTCACAGGGCTCAGGCTTTGGAGCCTGTGAAGCATTCACTTAGTAGGAAGCTTAGGCAAACAGGGCAACTGCTGAAGAGAGGAGAGTGTAAATACTTCTGGGTTTATTGCATCATGGAAAAACTGATCATTTATCTCATTAAAATGGAGAATTTTTACTGGAGAACCCCCATTGGGTTCATAAGCTTGCCTGTTGTGTTGACTGGAGTAACTGAAGGAGCAGAGTTGTCCCTTTGCCTGGGGATAGATGTTGGCCTTTGCGGCAAGGTAAGGAAGGTAAATTGGTGACAGATTCAAAGTACTTTTTTAAAAGTATGTAAGTCTCCCTTAGCTTAAACAGATGGGGCATATAAAATAAATAACATGCAACTTCAATTTAGTTTGCTTGCAGAAACCTCAGCTACAATACCTACATGTGTGCAGGGAGAGCTGGCTCAGAGCTAGGGCCTGCAACTTACAATCTTAATAAAGAAATAAAAAAAAAAAAAAAAAAGGGAAGCTTTCCTTTCTTAAATTCTTGGTCTGTCCATGAGGGAAGTTGGTTGTTATAGGGGTACTTTCAAAAGCACCACAGCCAAAGGTGAATAAATTATACTGAAGCAGTTAGGAAGTGCTCCGTTTAAGATACTTGAAGTCTGTTTCCAAAAGCAGGCACTGTATACCTGGATGTGGCTTTAAGCATCTGAGCTCAATGCTGAGCCCAATGCCTCACCACATACCATGGCAGCAAAGTCGCAGGTGACACTCCCATGCTAACAACCCACTCTCCTTGATACATTTCAGCTCCTTGCTGAATCACTGATGGCTCTTCTTCTCTGTCCTTTAAACAGAGATATTAAATTGCACATGCACACGTGTCTGCACACACACACAGACACACACCCTCAACATGCCCATTCTAAAAAAAGCCTTCTAGAATGCAATTAGAGTGCAATGTTGTTGCCATTCAAAATGTGACCACTGAGAAATGGGGCCACTTGGAAACATTGCTGACACTGGCCAAAAGCTTCAGTGGGGAAACTTTACAAATAGACAAAATTAATCCCTGGTGTGGCCCTCCACCTCGCAGCTAAGGCAGGCCAGACACACTTTCCCTGGGAAAAGCAAAAGGGCAGGGAATATGTTCTCAGGAGTCATTGAGAGAGACACTGCCCTGTATACATCCCAGCCTGTTTCCAAATCCTCAGGTATAGAGTGCTGGTGCAACACTGCTCGTAGACTCAAAATTCAACACTCAAATTCTAACCATTTATCTAAGAAAGCTGAAGGTACATTTTGCATTTGGAAAAAGTTGCCTTTTAACATTTATCAGAAACTTCAACCAGATATGAGGAGAGAGGACAGAGGACTGAGGAGAGAGGACAGAGAACTTCCTTAGCCAAAATGCTTGGTTCTAACCTAGATGGAGTCATCATTACTGGTTGTTGAAATAAGGGCTCTTCTTTGGTTTTGCACTCGGATTTTGTAGATCTGTTGACCTTTGAGGTCTCCAGTTCCTGGATGCTACTAGGAAAACAAAGGCATCACATGAAGAAACATTCACAGCAGCCTCAAGGGAGTAATCAAAGCTTTCTAGTCCACAACAGTTAAATTACATTCAACCTTGAAAGTGACAAATTTTACTTATTTCAGATGTCGAAAAGGCCTACCTTTCCGTAAGTCCCTAACAATGCATCCTTTCAAATCATTTTCTGGTAGCATTCATCCGTTAACTCCATTAAGGGTCCATTAAGGATTAGTCTACTCTGGAATGAAGGCTGTAATTTAGTTATGATTACAGGAATGTAATCCCTTTCTGACAATGGCTCTTATTTCCACGTTTCAAAAGAACAATGCCAAGTACATGGGAGATGTACTAAGTATGGCCTGTTACACACAACTGGGACTTCCTATTCTGCATCTCCTATTTCAGTACAAACCCACCTTTGCTGTTTTGAAGGCAAGTGCACATCCTTTGTAGGCCATTTAGTCTAAAAATTACATATTTCATACTCTTCAGGCAGTTTCAGTGCAGTTCTTTATTGCAGTATTTTCAGGCTAACCATCCTCTCCATTGTCCACCTTTGCATGCAAGGCCTTTCTTGCAAAAGGTGTACACACATTTCAGCAGAGGAACAACGCAGTAGTGCTCCCTCAGAATTGCTACAGTAGTATTGAAACACAAACCTGAGTTTGGCTCAGCTTCTTCGTATCTTTTTACAGAGAAGTTAATGAACTCTTCATTCTTCAGCTACCTGTTAAAGGTGCTGCCTGCAGCCATTTACAGGTATTTAAAATGAAAATGTGAAATGCATCACTGAAGATCAAAGCAGGATTTCTTTAAGTGTGTAACACAACTCCCTCTGCATCACTTAGAGACCTTTGTTCAAGACTCACGGTGTCCTTTGACAACACATCCACCTCTTCACCTTGCCTTACAGCGAGTAGTGCAAAGTTCAACCTGCTACATGATTTTACAAACCTGTCTGTCTTGTAGATTGCCTTTTGATTTTCTGGAATCTGCTTTCTGCCCCACCCAAGTCATTTGCCAAGTATAGACTCTTGCTGGGGAAAGGGAAGGCAAGATCAATTCCACTTCACTGTGCAAAGCTAAAGTATTATGAGAGTCTGAGTAAACAATCAGAGAAAGTATTTTAAAAATCTAGTTGGTCACCACCTGAAGTGCAGAACTAATGTATTTATAACTAAGGAACTACTGAATATATGTTTTATTACTGAATCTCCTTCCTTTGAGTAATAGTAAATGGTCACTCTAAATCATTCTTCAATTTTTATACTATATATCTTAACTACTACATTTTTAATAACATAGACCAAAACAAAAAGGCATAAACGTCAATATGAAATCATGTTATATAAATTAAAAAAAAAAAAAAAATCAGTACAGACTCACACAATACTCATGTATTTCTTTGGAGCCCATTTTATTTCTACCAACCCCACACGACAGGCTCCCTAAAACAACACACGGGTTCATCTTCTGCTTTGAAACAAAGCTACTGCATCAAGGCTGCTGGTTTCTGATACGTCTCCCACAATAAAAGAATGAATGCTATGTCTTCTTTTTAAAACATTTTATTAAAGAATATTCAGTCATCTGTATGAGACATTTATCGACTCTCATTACGGAGTTAAAGTGCCATCAGCCAAGCCAAACACACACTGAGTGTGTGTTTTCTCTTCGGTCTCATTTGCATGAGGTCTTACACAGTTCATGCCATGCAAAGCCCTATCAAGGCCATTACACATTTTGCAACTGCCCCTTTAATGAAACCCAAGGCTTCAAGAAACAGCAAGTTCAACACACATGGAAATAAAAACACAACTTGCACAACCAAGTGTACTTACACACTGAACACCAGCAACATCACTAAAAATAGCTGACTTTGTGCTTCACAGCAAAACCGCACACGGCTCAACAATTTTGTTCACTGAACCATGGGGCTGACAAGCCTTTCAAAGGCACTCAGAGGCCTCACCAATTACAGTGCAAGATATCAGAAAATCTCTTTATTCCATTTTTCATTGTGATGGCTCAAAAAGAGATGACTGTTACTAAGACTTATTTTCAAATATTTTTTTACAGAAGTGTTTCACCATCAGTACCCCTGCATTGTCCAGCCAGACATGTAATGACAAATATGCGAATATATTGCAAAACACAGTTCTGCCTAGTTTTTATTTTTAAAACATGAGTTTCTAAGCAGATTTAACCAGAAATTAAATTCACACCCACAAACTTTATTTCAGGTTTTTTCCGAATGCCTGTGTCTATTGAAGATTGTCTTTTATTTCAAAACAGTTCCAACATAAATCACTCTCCTATTTCATACTTACTGAGCAAAATACTCTGTATTCCCACACCATTTAAAGTGAGAATTTCACTGTTGCCAAAACGCATTGCATAGCTATCTGCCTTCTTTTTTGCAGACACTCCCTGGCACTTACTTCAGTAAGCCAACCATCACTTCACTGATATCCCACAATTTTCTTGCAATCAAGTCATCCATGGCTTTGGGCAGGAGTTCTTCCTCTTTGCAGTCTCCAAAATACTTCCCTGACACGCCTTCGACATCAGGAGAAGAGGCCAAATAAATAGATGTCTGGGCTCCTTCCAGAGGCGTTTTGAAGAAAGCCCATGACACCAAGTTGAATAGAGGTTTGGCCAGTAAAGGAATATTTACATGCCTGCCTAGATTTGTTCTGACAATCCCAGGATGAAGTGAGTTGATGGTGACTCCTGTCCCTTCCAACCGACGGGCCAGCTCCCTGGCAAATAATATGTTAGCCAGTTTACTTCGGCTGTAACAAAAGCTTTTATTGTAGCTTATTTCACTGTTCAAGTCTTCAAAGTTGATCTCTCCATATTTGTAAAGCTTTGAGGATACTACAACAATCCTGCTCGGGGCAGAATTTTTGAGGAGGCCCAGAAGAAGGTTGGTGAGCAAGAAGTGGCCCAAGTGGTTTACACCAAATTGCATCTCAAAACCATCCTCTGTCTTCATGTATGGACACTGGAATATGCCTGCATTATTTATCAGAACATCCAGCCTTGACTCTTCCTTTAAAAAGGAAAGAAAAAAAGATCATTCAGTTTTAGAACTCTCATGTAAAACATCACTGTGCTTCAATTTCTCACTGGGCATCATTAAAAAAGAACTAATTTCATTCCTAGTTTTCTGAATTGTAACTTTCTGACATTCTCTTAAAGCATTACTGAAACAAACCCACCTTTAAGTTGAACTACCACTAAACCACGTACTTGACCCCAGTAAGATGCAAATACCTGAGAGTATGTCTGTATCAACCTCTAATGCAGGCAAAGAACACAACCATCTGGATCTCCAAGAGCAGCTTTTTCTACAGAAATTCAGTAATAAATTACCTTTGTGATGCATTTTTTTCCTCTTCAAAAAGCAACCTGTCTTTTGCACTGCAAAAGGCCACACATGAATTTATGGCAAATCTCTGCTATAGCAGAGGGATCTAGTGCACAAAAGACATGCAAACATGGAACACAAGGCGTTAGCACAAGGAATTAACCTCAGGTTTGAAGAGCCATTACACTGTAGACTCATCATCTCACTCGGAGCATATAATGAAAAACTTTCCCAAATAACGTTTTCATGATTTTAAACTTGTCTCACTTTAAAACCAGTACATATCACTCTGCTGCTTGGTGAGAACTATGTAGCAGGACTCATAGAAAAGTAACATTCATGTTTCATACAATTTGAGTCCAACAGGTCTACCGAGGAACTAAGGAACAAAGGCTTCAAATGACTAGGTGCTCAGCACATCAGATTTAATGGATCAGAATTCTGGTTCAGGTCAGTAAAAATCAGACTCAAGGATGTATGTCACACTCTCCAGGATCAGGAAATATAAGTAATTAACAGAGAGGTGGCATTGATAATTCAAATATATGCATCATGCACTTCATGCTCCAGAACCTACTCAAAAGAGGTCTCCAATGTACCAAAAACTGTAACTTAAAAAACCCCCCAACAACAAATTAAAGTAAGCTGCTTAAATAAGCTCTGAATTAAGCACCCGTACCCACCTCTGACAAAAGACTGTGAAAGCACAATTTATGCTTGCATGAATCAGAGGGAAAGGTATTAATTTTCTCTAGTAACAGCACCGGGAGTTTTCTCTGCTGTTAATTCTTTAAACCCAATGCAGGGACTGGAAGACAAGCTGAGACAATCTTGGGCCATTCTGATGATAAAAATAGAAAACCTAATAAATGAATTCTGCACCATTTCCCTTTTACTTCACGGATATTAGCAGTAAAGATACAAAGAGAGCAAGACCCAAATCTGCACTTGGCATTCAGCTAAAGGTGCTGGCATCCAATCACTCAAAACTTCAAGTACTTCAGTCTCAAGAC
Organism: Oreocharis arfaki; assembly: GCA_013398015.1. Lineage (NCBI taxonomy): Eukaryota > Metazoa > Chordata > Aves > Passeriformes > Paramythiidae > Oreocharis > Oreocharis arfaki. The sequence goes on along the minus strand of VZRR01010711.1, from coordinate 857,179 downwards.
TGATTTCCATGGAACTTGTAATGGCTTAGTGTTTCAAATAATTGGATCCCTAAGGTGTGATCCAAAGAGCACCAAACTCACTTCTCCTCTTCACCCTATGGGATGCAATGGTCAGTCATAATCACTGAACCAGGACAGGAGTGAAGAAGTACTGACTGTAGATCTGCTCACTGAAGTGATCCTTCTTTAGAGAAAAACATCTGACTGGAGGATTTATTTTTCAAGACTTAACACTCAAGAAGCAAGACCTCCACGTGCATTTTTTTTCTGAAAGTCCTCTGTGTAATAACCTAGAGTGATGTGATCAATGACAAGCAGGCAGCCACTACAACCAAGTGCAGCAGAGTGCACAAAACATTGCTTTAATGGGCAATGCTATTCCTTGCAGCCTCTAAGCTCACTTTCACTTCCTCCCTTTTCCCATGGAACCTTCCAACATCTCAGTCTTTTTGTTTTTTTTCAGTGTGACTAAGGAGTGAGAGACATAATCACTTTCAGTTGTGCAAAGTAAAGCCCCCACAAATAAGGCTAAGTAGTGGGAGTGCCTTGTCTCCCCATCCTACCAGTGTTTACATCTTCTTTATGTCAAACAAAAAACCACAAGAACCCCCAAACAAATCCCAAAATCACAGCTCCAAAAAGGACTCACAAATAGGGAAGCTAAAAAGCATGAACTTGGGTGGAACAGCTCTTGAAAGTTATTTCTTGAACTCGCAACCCTTGTCAGTCAGGTACATTCAAGTTATAATACAGGCATCAGCAATACTCCGCAGATAGCACACCCTCTTTTCCTTTATCCATTTCCCACTTAAAAGCCACTCTAATATTTTGTACGATAAAATATGTAATTCTTAAAAGTTAAATAGTATGCCTCCTTTTTTTGAGTGTGTGTATCACACAAATCTTAACTCCCTTCACGTATGCAGGTATTCCCACAACACTGAAGGGAAGTGATTAGACCTTATCACTGAATTCATATATATGAATGTATATGACTACAAAGTGTCCCACTAGAGAACTTAAAACTTGACACTTTTAGAAAAGCCGTTTGAAAATTATTGCAATGAAGCCCCTCTGGTTTTTTCTCTCTTACAACAGGATCTGAGCATCTTTTAAGCATTTAACAAGCAGTTCTCTGAGCAGCAGCAGAACTTATTAAGCTTAGCTTCCCATGACTTCATGCCTCATGGCTTGAGTAGCTAGATGTGGTGAGATCAAAGTCTCAAAAGATGCTTTTTGTGGGAATGAAATTATGCCTCCAACAGTGCTTCCCTCTGCTCTACATATCTAGTGGGACTTCTGTCATGCAAAGCAACTGGATGTCCCCATTCTCCTTAAACTCAGGTTTTCAGGGAATCTGCAAAAGCTTTATATAGTCAAAAATGTCTATCGACTAGGTTCTAATGGTGGTGGGTGAGAAATTTAAAATCTTTGGGAGGGGTGCAACCTAAGGAGGCGGCAGAAGGATGTCTGGAGCATGTGAGCAGTGCACCTGTCGACTTTTATTTTCCTGGTGAGAAAGCTGAGCTGTTACACTAATTTAAATCAACAAAGGTTACGCTAGTTAATTCAGAGAGAAAGGAAGAAAAATCATTTATCTCAGAGAGAAACCAGCATTTCCTTTCCAGAACAGAAAAGGTCTAGAATATTTTAAACCAAAACAGACCAAACTATCTCGAAGTTCATGCTTCCAGGAGCTAATTCAAGGCAAATTTGTTTACACTCTCCTCCCAAACTCTGCGGTGACCTCAGCGACTCCCCCAGCCCCCCGAGCGCGCTGCAGGCATGAGGAACAGCCTCTTGCAACTCACACGGGAACCCGGGCGCCAACACAGAGAGCAGAGGCCGCCACCAGCACCGCCCAGCCCGTGCCCTGTCCGGGCCCGGGGAGGGCAGCGCGGTGACCCGCGGGCCCGGCCGTACCTGCAGGACGCGCTGGCAGAAGGCGCGCACGGAGCGCAGCGAGGCCAGGTCCAGCTCGCGGACCACCAGCTCGCCCGCGCCGTCCGCCCGCTCGCCCACCTCAGCCCGGATCTCGCGGGCCGCCCGCTCGGCACGCGCCCGGTCGCGGCAGCCCATGATGACGCGAGCCTGCATCCGCAGCAGCTCGGCCGCGGCCGCCCGGCCCAGGCCGCTGTTGGCGCCGGTGATGATGACGGTCTTGCCCCGCATGGAGCCCCCGCACACGGACCGCGCCGCGCCGCGCAGCCAGCGCCAGGCGGCTACCAGCAGCCCCGCGCCCAGCGCCAGCGCCGGCAGCGCCGCGGCCATGCTGGGCCTGGCCGGGCCGCGCAGGGCCTGCTGGGGCTTGTGGTCCCGGGGCGGCTCGGGAGCCTGCGCTCTGCCCGCCGGGCCGGGCGGTGTGCCCGCAGCACGCTGCTGACGGGGCGGGGCCGCGACACCTGAGGGCTGTGCTGCCGTTCTGCGGGACCGGGAGGGGCTGGGGAGTTGGGCGGAGAGAAACCTGATGCGGTTCAGCAGGGGCAAGTGTAGAGTCCTTCACCCGATGGGTAATAACCCCGAGTGCCAGCACAGCTTCGGGGCTGATTGAACCTCATTAGTTGTTGGCACTGAAGCTTTTGGGCGGCCCCTCAGCTCTGCCAATTTTATTTTGGATCCTTAACCCCAAATCTGTTTTCAGCCATCACCTTCATCCCATGTTTCCAGACACTGTTACTAATCCCAGACCTTGATGATCCCAACCAGGGCAGCACGAACCCATTCAGGGAGTCAGGAGTGGCCGCTGCGATTCCCCCATTAAAAATGCTTTTCACTCTAGCCATGGGAGAATCACTAGTAGAAATATGCAGAGAGAGAATTGAAAGGTAACTGAATTTTGATCAGGAGCAATGTAAGTTTAAAAAAAAAAAAAAACAAAAAAAAGAAGAAAAGAAAAAAAAGGTGTTAACAACGAAAAAGAAGGCAGTACTGGAGTTCAGTGCAGATTTAAGGATAAGATAGAGTCAAAGAGGACAGAACAACATTGATTAAGAGAAGTTTGTGATCAGGACCAAGGGGCCAGCATGCATGGGAATAGAGTAGAGGGAAACAATAGTATTTGGGGGAGACAAGAAACGCTTGACTTGACTGATAAAGGAGCATGTCTGTCCTGAGTCAAGACCTGGCATGTTTGGGGAAATGACTAAGAACACCAAGAGGAAACCCATGAGCCTTTAATCAGGTTTCTTGTGGCTTGTCTGGACATGACAACCATTTGCAATAACAAGCTCCCCTTAACTGTCAGATGTTGGTGCTACCTGCAGGCTGTCACATGGCTACAGTCTGTTCTGAGGCTGACCTCAGCTCGCAAAACAGCAGCAGAGGCATAGCGGATTCTTCTGGAAGTGTCTTTGCCATGTATTTTCTGATTGTCCCTCACACTTCTCAGGCAGTTTAAGGGCTGTATGGGCAGCACCACATCTAAAAACTCTGGATTCGTTGACAGACCTCTTCTGTCTTTGTCTTCACAGAAAACACTGTCTTCATTCTCAGCCCTTCACTCCATTGTGAGCCTCATGGTTACACCAAAGGGTGTTTTAGCCAGGCCACACCATTGCATCTGCATGTGAAACAGATGGATTTTGACATCCTTAACATGGTGTAGGAGCTATGTTGGGGTGTTCTTCCATATGCTCTTCTCATAGTAAATCCTGTACTGGGAGGCGTTGCAGTCGCACCCAGTCAAGGATCATGAGGAAGGAAGGGTGGTTGCCAATGAGATGTCAAAATAGGAGAACCAGGAAACGCTATGTTAGAGAAACAGATTCATTCTGTAAAAAAAATCCTCCTGGTGGGTGCTAAAGAATCTGCTGTTCATCATCTGGCATGGGGACTCCAGCAGTCATCTCTGATGCCCCTTCTTGGAAGGCTGCAGATGTGTTGGAGAGGCCACTGCCTCAAGGGTGCTGCCTGTGTTTGCTGATGTCAGTACAGCCTTGAGTGCAGGAGCATTGTGGTCAGGAGCTCATGGTGATCAGAAGCTGCTCATGCCAGCAGGGATGATGCATTCAGATGTTGGTCCCAGATACTCAGCCTGATAACTTCAAATTATTTCTTCCGACATTGACCTGCTCCACAGATTTCTCTGCCCCTCTGTTGCACTCAAGGTTGTGCTTAGCAGTATGCAGGGCAGTGCAGGTTACAGGATCTGGCAGAGGAGCCTGAGGGGGTACCTGAGGATCCTCCTCAGGATGTAGGCACCCTCTGAATCCCACATCCTCAGAACAGATCACAGTCCAGAATGCATGTTGGAAGACATGATGATGACCGTCTCCAATTTTTGATCTGACATACTTTATATTTTGGCTCCTCTAGATGACATGCTAGCCTGGAAACTGGAAAGGTGTCTTAAAGATGGGAAGAAACTGGGAATGTGGGTTTATGATGTCTGGGTAACTGGTGGGAAATACTTAACACACTCTGAGAATATGTTCTGTAAAAAACCAACCAAACAAAAATCTGAAGACACTTTCAGAATCTTATTTCTAACATTTTTTGTCCACAGGGTAGCAATAGGAGACACTCCCGTTGGTCTTACTGTCGTACCTGGACTCTTATGCAGTGCAGGAACCTGGAAGCTAAGGGAACAAGAGCTGGGTTTCCCTGACAACAGTTCTGTTTCCATACAGAATTCATCTGTTATTATTAATCCTCTTCCAGATTTTGTCTAGGATGAGAGTTTCTTTTTCATGAGTCTGTCTTCTGGTGTTGTAAACAAGCTGATAAAGGACAGTTCTCTCTGTTTCCCTACTGAAAAACATTTCTGTTGTTTTAACTCTCACTGGCTTAGGTTTATGAAGTGCCAGGGCATAAACTCATGGTAGCTTGATAAGCGTGAGAAGCAAGACATTTTTTGTTGAGTTTTGTGGTTGTTGTTTGTTTGTTTGGTTTGTTTTGTGGACTGGAATGCTATTAAGAAACAATTCTCTTCTATGTCTACAAAAATAGAAAACACTTTCCCTCAGCTCCCACCCCACTTCACAGAATTTTCTTGAAAAAGGTTATTTCGGTCCACTACCCAAGCTGTGCCTTGGAGCAGAAGAAAATAATTTTAACAGGCAGAGGCTGCTTGGCAAGCCTAATTCTCCCCAAATATCCAGATCAGTCTGGAAGGTACTTGCTTGAACTAGTGAGGCTCCGCTCCCCCACCATGCTGCCAGCTGGATATGCAGAGAAGCAGCCATTGAGCCAGGGACAGTTGCCTGACAATGAAAAGGCAGTGTATGCTCTGAAACATCTAAGGACATTTTGCTCAACTAATTTAGGAAAAGAGATTGTGGGCCTCACCATCAGCTTCTGAACTTTAATGTCAATTTGAATTCTGTGACTAAGAATGTAAATTCTACTATGTAAATTTGTGAACTCTTTTCACACATGCCTTCGTGCTGTCCGGACACTGCAAGAGGGAGTCCCCTAGTACTGTGTGTGTACAGATCAAAAAAAGACTTGGAAGCTCCCATGTCCTGGCCAGTACACTTCATTCTTGCTGTAGGTGGATGGTTCATTGGAAATAAAGGTAAACATAATAGACCAGATGACTCAACTTCCAATTTATTCACTGATTTGCATGCTTGCCCTGTCAGATATGAGACTCATCTCTAGACTCTTATAAGGATCAAATATCCCATTACCTTTTCATTATCAAGATGTAATTGTTCAATGAAAGTCAAATGCCAGCTTTGTTTCCTGCACCCAACCTCTACAGCTCTAACAATGCATGGATGAAAAATGACTGATGAATATTCTGCTTCAAAAAGGCAGGACTGGTCTTTCTGAAATTGCAGCTATGCTTTTGTGGTAAATGTACACACACAATTTATATTTCCCAGCTAAGGAATATTTTTGAATTCCTTGTGGATTCTGAGCTCTCACATAAACACATCTGCTAATAACACTTTTCATAATCTCCATTTGGTGAGGTAACTCTATCCCATCCTGGCAGACAATGACCAGGCCTCAGTTATTCATGTCTTCCTCACCTCCTGGCTATACTGGGGAATGTGATATGTTTTGGGCACAAAGCCTTTAGCACATACAAAGCTCCAAGTACACCAGAAATCTGCAGTGCATCCCATCAACATCACATACTGGTGTGAACACTTGAAAACCTTTCCAACGGTCTCTATTCATGTTTCATGCAGGATCAAGGCTTTTGCCTTTGCTTCCAAAGAACTTTGTGGCTTGGGCCCAGAATATTAAAATGATTGCCTGTGTTCCTGGGAGGGAAACCATAATTGATGCAGTGGAGCTTTCTGCAATAGCAGGATAGTTCATCCGGACAGAGGAGACCAAACTTTCTCAGAGGCTAATGTGAGATTTTGGGCCGAAATCCCCCAGGGACCACAGACCATCACAAGCTTGATTCACCATTTCTACTACCACTGCAAAGCACATTCTTTCGGTTTTGTCTCTTCTGGTATGAATATATGACAATAATAAAAGATAAAACAGGACAATTGTTCCACTAGGGAGAGAAAGAGAAGAAACACCACCTGACAGATGTTAGTGGCGTCATTTGGATATCACTTAGTTACATGGATAACAATGAGATACAGGAATTTAGCTTATAAGAGAGAGACTAGACCTATAGTGAAATATGAAGTCATGTAGCAACAGGCACCTGTACCCTGGAAACTCGTCTGAAGCTGCCAAACTGCAGCATGATCTGTCCATGCAGATCATAGAACAGTTGTAAATCCTAAGGGAATCTAGTTAAGAAGCAGATAGTTCCATCAACAGCATTATTTCTGGGCAGATTCTCTGCTATTATGAAGGTGTGCTACAAAGCTTCAGCCTTTGTCCCAGCCAAGATCCTCACAGCATCTCAGACTTCTACCCAGCTCTGTGAAGTATGCTGAGTCTAAGTGAGACCTCTAGCTCTCTCTCAGATTTTAATGAAAGTGGCCACTTCTGGATCTAAACATCAGGAATATTCTGATTACACAAACTCTGCCTAAGAAATTATGCTAAAGCCTCTACATAGAAAAATGACAATGTACTGTAAAGCCAGCTTTATTAAGATAAGAAAACAATATAGAAAAATATGTGTAAACACAAGACCAAATGTGCTAATATTTTACTAGAAGCCAAAGCCTTGTGGTGACAGACCTACTGAACACATATTTAATGAACAAACCAACAGGTAAACAGTTACATGTAAACTATGCTTTTGGTAACTTCAGAAATAACTATCAAGAACCAGCACTGCAGCATGGATTTTCTTATAAATAACCCGTCAATAGTTTTTTAGATAAAACATAACTGTTCTGTCTCTCAGAATATGTCTCAAGCTATAAAAATGGTACAAATCTTTTCCTAATAACAAAACCACAGTATTAAGATACAGACAGGTAAAAAAATCTAAACTGCTTAAGAATTATATTAAAATAACTCTATTAAAAACTTACCAATATTAAAAATATTTCCTTTAAAGGCTGTTCTAGCCAGAAGTTAAATCTTTAAACACAGTGCTCACAATACACAAATGTAGAGGTTTTCAAATGTAACTATTGGTATATTAGAGGCTGGCTGAGTTAAGAACCTTATCCTTAATGGTACTCTCCAATCATGTAGATTTACGGTACTTCTGAGCAATGCCATAGGGGACGTGTGCAGCTATGGTGCCCAATTTCTGTGCTCCTTTGATGTGGAACATCTGGTCATCAAAGAAAATGTGAGGGCGGATTTTCACCAGGATTGGTCCTTTAGGTGCTCCTGCTAGGAAAAGTGCCTCATCAATCTCCAGACCCCAGCTACGGAGAGTCTTCAGCACTCTGGCTCCGGAGCTCGCTGCACTTCTGGCTGTGACGAGGTAGGTCCTAATAGGGCAATTTAATCGTTCGTTTTTTGCATAGAACTTCTTCTGGAGTTTCCCCAGGTCTTCCAGAAAACCCTTTAAAGGACCCTGAGTATGAAATACCAGAAGCATATTTAGGATATGTCCACAGTTCCCCAAATCATTCTTTTGCTTTCTTCCAAACTGCCAGTTAAACACAGAATTCCTTTTCCTAATGCTGTGCTACTCCACAAATTCTCCATGTAACATGTCCAAATGGGTCTTCACCCTCACTAGGAATTCATACATTGGGAAAAAGTTAAAAGCATAACACTACATGGTAGGATCAGTGGGAAAATAATGCTCACTAAGGCTTACAAGATCTCTTACAATATTAACTTTTAACTATAGTCGTTAATAAAAATTCATTAAAAACACTGAACTCTTTTTATTATGAACAATGAGCAATTCTTTTTCCTGCACAAAAAACAGTAGAAGACCTAATTAAAAAGCCATCAATGAACTCTTTCCAGACTAATGACTATAGTACACTCCAATTAATAGAAGTGACAGTTTGGTTCAAATTGCAATATACTGCACTGTACAGTACTTTCATAAATAAAGCTTTTATTCTGAATTTATACTATTTTTAACAATAGCAGAATTGGTCTTTCAGTATAAGCTAATGTTAAAATATTTCTGTTTTTAGACAAATGGCATAGTTCTTCTTGAGAATAAGCAGGTATTATCCTGTTTCAATAACCAGAATATCTCAGTGTTTGAAATTAACATTATCTACAGCCTGATAAAAAAATAATCATGGAAATCAGTACTAGCATCTCTTTTTCTAATGATAGCATTAGAAGACAACTTAAGTCACTGTCTTATATGTGCAGTTCTCTCAGAGAAAAGAGAGAGGACAGCAGTGGTGGCCTCTTTTATCTGAAACACGTTATTTTAAAGATTATCCTCCAAAAAGGAAATAAATAGGGCCATCAGCTTTCACAAAGAACACATCAACACTGGGGAAGCTGGAGATGGAGAAATACAGCAGCAATGAACGTCATCAGATCTTTTGGAAACTCCCTTTAAACAAGAAATTCAAGACATACAAACCTGTGCAAGAGGCTTATTTTCATTCAGCTGTTCATGTTCAAAAAATCGATCTAATCCTTGCTCTTTGACAATCTGTTCTGATTCATCAGAAAAGATAACAGCATCCCCATCAAATGCCACCCTCAGCTGTGTATCTGAGTAAACAACATCTTTGTTGGCAGTGAACATCGTAGCTGATGCAATGCCTGAAAATAGATCAGAGACCCTCAGTTAGCATGTCCTGCAAAGTCTTTCATGAAACCACCCGGAGTTTGATTCCAACAACTTATTGGTGGTGACCTTTATATATGGTGAGCACGAACGATCACAAAAGCTAATTAGAGATGGCTGTTCTGTAACACAAATGCGTGGAAGCTGTCCCACTGCCGAAACTTCTTGGACATGCTTCCTTCCACTTTCACGTAAGACTATACAAAAATGTGCTGTGCTGCAAATGAGACAAAAGCAGGAAATCCCAAAGAGACCACTCAAAGTATTTGTTATTTTTTAACTCCTCATGGGACACAGAGGTTGCTTTTTAAAGTTGTATCAAAAAGATGATGCTATTCAAACAGAAGTTAAATAGAAATGTTTGTTTTGTTTTGTTTCTTGTTGAAGGAGACAAGACAGAAAGGTGTAGTGTGATTAGGCTGTCATTACTGAGCAGGCTGAAGGGTCAGAGAGGAATAGTATCACAAGATTTCATTTGGTTGAGTAAAAATAAGTGATAAGCTTGCACCATAGTAAGTGGTGACTTTCTGCATTAAATGAAGCAGCACTACTTTCTGTGGAAGACACACAATATATTAACTTTTGAACAAGCTCAGCAGAGAGATAAAAAAAGAAAGTCAATTCAAACCTGCTTCTATAGCTTCCTGCACTTTTTCAGAATCCGCTGAGAGGTACAGGTTCGTGAGGTACGCCGTCAGGTAACCAATGGGGCTCTCTCCTCCCGTCATACAGAAACGCTCAATTGTTAAGCCTAAAGTAAGAACAGCACAAGGTGTGGCTCTGCCTTGACACTACAGACCTGTAAAAGGAACCTATGAAAAGCTACACTAGCCTAGCTTACAGTAAACTTTAAAAAAAGAAAATATGTTCATTGTAATTTCAACAAGTTACACAGCTTAAAACAATTACAATGTTTGATTAGCCCATCCTTATTAAGAATTTAGGGGAAAAAATTCCTTCTAAGACAGCAGAGTAACTGCTGTGAAGATGTATGTGTAGTGAGCATAAACACCAAACATCAAAACGTTTAAGGACTTCTCAGAAGTTACGGTTCACATCTGAGAAATCTAGAGCACTGGACCAAATTCCATCAAATACTATTTCACTTATGCTGACACCCAGAAATAAATACCAAAGAAACTGCTTTTTACAAGGCCAGAACAGGAAGGATAAAATGAATTCATATTATTATGTAACAGCTGCCAATTCTACACATTAGTATTTATTTTATTTACCATAGTGATTGATGCTGTTTATGAGCCTCACTCCCACTTGGGCGTGGTTATTAGTCATCAGGACAATATCAAACCGTTCTTCATCATCAGGGTACAGCTCAAGAAGCCGGGCATTGACATGCTCCAGCGCCTGCAGGTTAAAAATGTGGAAGTCAGTAGACAAGTGGAATGTGCCTCCTTTCTTAGTTACTGCAGTTTTAGCGATAGGATTGTCTGGAAGGAGAATGTGAAATACCTGATAGTTTAACTTGCTGAACTTGTTTTACTCCTTTCTGCTTTGCTGCCCCCAGCAACCATTTGATTGGGTTCATTTGAAAGGAAGCAAGTAAATTTCTTTTTTTTTTGAGGTATGGAGTTTACTTATGCTGATTTACTGATACAGTTCAGGCCATCAGATGTCAAAGACTATCCTTAAGTGATGAGTACAAAATCACATCCTGTCAACATGATTAGCTTGAGAGTTTCTAATTGCAGTACTGAATGAGACAGATTTTGATTTGAGATCTCTTCAAAGATAATGGGCCAAAACAGTCTGGCATTCTTATTTCCTTGACCTTTCATCTGCTCATCTCTCTCTGTATCCATCCGTTCTCCTATTTAGAACTTCATCCCTTTGGAAAAGATCTTGCTTTGGGATCTTGGCCCTGAATGGAATTCTTTGGGATTACGCAACAAAATCAACAATGAATCATCAAATGAATACAAGATAGATTGATTTTTATTAAGGTACTTTAAAAAGTCAGGCCAGTTGTTCAGAACTAAAGCACAGATTTCATAATTAAATTCTGGGAATCTCACTTTAAAAACCTGTATCATTGTGGGACTGTGCTTAGGGAAATTCTAAGCGAGAGCCTGATATAAGGCCTAGGACAAAATCTTAGTAAGTAGTCATAACTCACTTCTACACTGGCAATTTCTTAAATTGTTAGAGGATAAGGGTGAGTGGGGGAGGGGATGTAATTTTTTTGTCCAGTGCCTGTATACTTTGCAGTCTATGGACACCCTGGCCTGTGATTACAAATCTTAAGTGCTACAAGCGTGAGATGTAATACTTTTAAGTTAGTACCTTAAACATTTCAATAAGGGAATCCATAGAAAAATGTATTATTTCTTTTTTGCTTTCTTTGTCTCTAAGTAGAAAGGATGACTCAACAAAGCCATAGTTCTCTAACCTAATGATTCCTGTGACTAAGCAATACAAAGAAGTCAAATGCAAACAGCATATCAGAAGGGAACAGAGATCAAGGTGCATTTAGCTGGGCATAGCTAACAGCTCTGATTTTCAAAGCATGAGCAGTTAAGGAATCAAATCTTTCTTAAATTAAATTTGACACTTGAACTCTAATAAATCTTAGAAACTGACTGTGCTAGCAGGGCTGCTACATATAGGAAAAGATGCACTAAATTCCCAAATCCGTCTGCCCTCACTGGTGTACAAAGTGAATTATTTTATAGCCACACTTTTATGTTAAAAGCACCTTTACACTGCTTGCGCCATTAATACTACTAACGGCTATGTTATATTTACAGCAGCATGGGTATTAACATAAGTAATTTTTCCACTGTGTATGTTCACAAAGTGATTAATGAAGAAAATGTTTTAAATTTCTGAGACCAAAACTGAAGTAATGCAAATCTACTTGTAAAATCTGAAATGTTCTGCCACAACTCTGATGTCAGCAAGTATGATTTCTAATTACGATTTAGAATCGTACAAGACAGTCCCACTAAAACCTGTGCTCTTCAAAACCATACATATTTTCAAGTGTTTTCATTTTTCTGTAATTTCACTTGCTTTCCATGCTGCAGGCTGTTTCCCTTGGCCATTTCTCTTGTCTTGTGCGATGAAACTAAAATATCCTATTTCATCTCTTCTGAAACCCTGAGTCAGAAGTAAGGAACCCATTTCTTTTGCTGGTCCTCAGGAACAATTTCCAGGGTGACAATGAATGCAAGGAAAAATTAAAGTCGACCAGAAGAAATTAAAATCAACACTGTTTGTTTGGTTGTTTTTTGGTGGATTTTTTTTTGGAGGGGCGGCAGGGGGAAGTGATTTTTTGGGTTTTTTTTTGGTTTTGTTTTGGGTGGTTTTGGGGAGGAGGAGGTTGTGACAAACTTAAAACAATTTGGGGCCTATTTTGACTGAAACGGTCTTAAAAGGAAAGGTGCTTCGTGCGCCCCACGTCCAGCAGAAAAGGCAGGTTGCTCCTCACCCACACTTGGGATGTGGTGCTGTGAGCCGAGATACAAACGGGGATGCTGAGGGTACCACTCCGGTCCCGGTGACGCGAGCGGTACGTGCTCTGCCGCAGGCGTTCGGCATTAGTGCCAGCGGGAGGAGAGGAATGGGAATGTGAGATCTCATGGGTGCGCAGAGAGATGCGGGGGATGCTGCCGGGCTGCCTCGCCGCGACGAGCTCGGCCTTGACAGAACAACTCCCAAAAACATCTCCCCGAGGCAGGATTATCTCTGCTGAAGGAGGCTTCCGGCTCCTCCTCTTCCCGAAATTTGGCCTCGAAGCATCCTCTGCGCCCCGCCGCACCCCCCATCCTCCCCCGCCCCCCCG
>VZRR01010711.1:801433-843817 GCA_013398015.1 Oreocharis arfaki | reverse complement strand
GGAGCCGGAGCCGCTCAGGGTTCCTGGCGCGGCCAGGGCTGTAGCGGGCGACCGGGAAGCGGCTGCAGCGGCCGCCCCCTTGCCCCGCCCCGGCCGAAGATGGGGGAAGGCACCGGTGCTGCCTCTCCCTGGTGCTGTGCACGCCCAGAGACACGGCCCGGAGCGGTGTGGCCCTATCTCGGAGCGGGGCGCCCCCGGCCCCGGCCCCGGCCCCGGCCCCGGCCCCGACGGCGGCGCGTGCCCCGCCACGCAGTGGAGCCGCGAGCCCCCCACCCGTCACACCCCGAGGCTCAGCCCGCCCGCAGTGTCTCCCCTCATCGTGGAGGTCGTGGGGTGCGCGGGAGCCGGAGCTGCGGCCCTTCCCCGCCGCCCTCACGGCACCTGTGGCGGCCCCTTCCAGCCCACGCTGACTCCGGTCGCTGCTCTCCACAGTGCTCGGGGGAGCGCTGCCTGCAGCTGCTTGATGTCAGGCAGCAGCCGCCAGCACTCACTGTACCTACAGCATTAGAGATTTATTCTTTAACTGCAATGCCTTGATTGATTTAATGTTAACTGCAACAAATTCCCAGGAGATTTCTTGTTTAATATGTTTTAGCAATCAAAATGGGCTTGATGTCTGTGACCTGGGGTCGTTTGTGCCAGGCAGCAACATGGAAAATACCCTCACGAAACAGCAATTTGGGCAGTGGTGTGGAGAGTGTGTGCACTGGTGTGTTATTCTGGCATGAGGCTGGGGTGGTCCTAAAATCCAGAGTCCCACACAGAGCTGTGGGCAGCATCTAATGCTCATACAGCTCTCTGAAATGGTCCTGTCTGCCTCTGCAGATCACCATCTGAACCACAGCAAAGGTTTCCACACTGATAAGCTGAAGGAGAGAGTGGAAAGTGAAGAATGAATCGGATTTTCTCCTAAGCCTGTACAGGATGTTGCACAGCAGACCCACAGTGGTATCTGTGTCACAGCACATGTGATCACCATCCAAAGGACCTTTAACATTTTGAATGAAGACTCTAAATATTGATTCCAACCCTGACCACTACATAATCTGTATCTGATTGTCAGATCTTTCTGCCTCCATCCAGGCTCCAAAAAAGAAACAGGATTGTTTTGGCCCTTGTGTTTTTGAATGTGGCTTTCCAGTGAAAGGAGGCTTATGTGATCATACCATCTGTCCATCTTTCCCCAGTGATGTTCAATTGCAAACAAATTTGACAGAAGGATAAAGATCTTAAAGAGATTTAAATTGTTAAAATGTTTAATGAGAATCAACAGCAACATGCAATTTGTTGCCCTGCTGGGGAAAGTACTTTATCTGCTTGTTCCTCTGATGTGTAGTAGCAAACAAATACTGCCTGGCTGATCTGCCACCTCCAAATCTGCCACATTGCCTGATGCCTAGCTAATTAGAGAGGGATCTGGAAGCAGGGAAGTGATGGAAATGGGGAGGTTAGAGGAAATGGGAAATGGGAGTTTACCATACTGGGGGAGGGGAGCTGGAAATAGGAGGTAAAAGAGGGTGTACTGAGAGCAGTGCATTGAGAAAACAAACACAAAAAGGCAAGTTAGGGTCATAGTAGTGGCTCTTGTCATGGGAAGTTGCAAAAGGCATAACATGAATCGGAACAAACCTGATTTTAGTAGCTCTGCTACTGATAGATATGCTTTTTTCCCTTGAATATTTCACTCCAAGTGTGTTTCCATGTCTGAGCTCAGACCTGTAGCACGTCCTATGCTACTGAAAACACCTGCTCCCCTCCACGCAATGAGGTCAGGCTGAGCAGCCAGGCCAACCCTGGAAAAAGGGTTCAAGCCACAGAACAGCGGTTCCTGGTCCCCGTCACCACCACTGTCCTGCTCAGAGACTTCAGCACCAGTCTAAGAAGGTGATCTCCAAAAAGAGACTCTTCTAAGTTAAATTGTTGGGTTCGTTGCCCATGGAGAAGAGGGGAAAAGAACAGGAGGAATCAGGAACCAGTTCTCTGGTGATTACAAAACGGAACTGTCCTCTCTGTGTGAACATGGGACAGTACATTTCCAGAGCCATGCCCAGGCTGACTTCTTGTCTTGCTGTGTTCCCCACCACCTTGCATCTACTCAGGAGCAAAATCAGAGCTTCTCAGGCACACACTGTATTTTTATTTTTGTTCCTCCCTTTCCTGTCCACCCGAGAAAAGAGTTATTACTCAATGAAGACTCCTTTTAACCTATGCAAGACATCTGAAATCTTTAAAAGTGGTAATTTGGTACTGGGCCCAAGCAGTGCTGTTGATGTGCTGCTGCTGAAAGCAGTGCTATGCTAACAGAAATACTTTGCTTGCCAGACCCACATGGTATCTCTACACAGCACTCAGCTGTGTGAACATATGCACTGAGCTACCATGTCTCTGTTCTGTGCTTGGCTGCCTGCTGCTGACATACCCTCCATTTCCTCTTTTGCTGGAGATTGTGAGCTGAGGGCCTGACATGAAAGCCTTCCAGCTTCAGCACCTTATAAATGAAATCTTGACTTCCCAAATGCAGTGTAGCAGCCTTATCTACATCTAAAACATGTAGTAATGCCCACGGGGTTCCAGGAAAGAGCTATATCTTGCTTTCACTAAACCTCCTGGGGAGTCTGAGAAATAGGAATGGATCCAAAACTGAATGACTTTGTGGTTTCTGAGCTAAGCTAGAAAGGAAAGGGAAGGAAAGGAATTTTTTGCTATCAGGCATTTGTAGGGCATTTATATTGAAAAAATAAGAATTTGTGTTTCTATCTTAGTATGTACATTTTTATAGTTAGTCATGCACATTCACTGAAATCTGTTACAAGTATTTGAATAAAAAGGAAGTCCCCTTGCCTGAATGCTGATGTTTTTCCTGTATTAAGAACAACCACTCAGAATGATTTATATGTTCTTGTTGAAGAATGAGCTCAAAGTACTTTACTAAAAATAATTTTAAAAAGTTGTGGTTTTGTTTCTTCTTTTGATGCCTACTTCTATTTGGAAAGATGTGAAATATTTCTAAATATTTAGAATAATGATAGCAAAAATTGGGGAATTTTTTTGATGGAAGGACGTTATCTCTCTTTAAATGTATGGATCCCAGTATGTATTGTACCTGGTTATATCACAAACATATAGACTCCAGAGCCTAACTCCCCCTGAGCCATGCCAGGGTCACTTTAGATTGCAATTGCACTGACTTTTACTTCATATATGCATTATGATTTTTCATTCTGAGAGCCCAAGACTTGTAGCATAAGTATGGTGTTCCCAGAAGGAAGGAACCTTAGAAGAGCTTTGATCTAGGTCAACCTGTTGTGGCAAAATGTTTGACAACACTGCCACATTACATCTGACCAGCCAGATAAATAATTTGTAAAATCCTGTTTGTAGATAGTGTAAGCATCTCCAATATAACCCCAGTATCGAGGACCTGATTCTATAAAACAGTTAACAACTGATTTTCCACATGTTTCTACATTTCTACATGATTTCTACAAATGCTCAATGTGGATCTCAGGCAGTCTATATTCCTTTATTTGCCTGCCTGCTGTTATCAAATTTAGTCTAACACAGGTAGAAATAAAAAAAAACCAGTTCTATTGTGCTGAAGATGTGCGTGATGAAGCTGCATCATGCCTTGAAGGATGAAGCTGCATCATGCCTTGAAGGATGAAGCTGTATCATGCCTTGAAGGCACGTCTGTTTATGGTGAAGAAACTTTCATATTGCATCATAGTATTCACTTTCCTTTTTCTTCTCATGATACTCTCTAGTTCTTTCAGTCCCTCTTCAGCAGTATTTTTCATTTTCTCTCTCTTCTTCCTCCACTTCCCACCCTCTGTGTTTGTGCAGAGAAGCAAGAATGCAAAAACCTGTGGTGTCACACTGCAGTCTATGGCAACTGCCTTGCCTTGCATCTTTTCCTGGCATTGCTTCGTTCTGGTCTTTAATAATATGTTCGTTTGCAACAGCCATATAAATTACCTAATGGCATAGATCTTACATTCTTCTAAGATGATCTGTTCCACCTCCATCCTTGTGAGCATGATTCATTCCAGTATTCACAGACAGGTGACAAGGAAAGCTTAATCCAGCGCAAGTGCAGAGGAATGCTCAGTAAGGTTTGCTGAGCCATGATCTCTTTTCCCCAAGAAATCCAGTTTAATCTTTGCAATAGAAGTTTCACTTCCCCTCTTATGGAAGTTTCCTATTCTTTGATCTTCTCAGAAGGAAATCAGCAGCCAAGTTTTGTCTTTGGCTTTTGGGAGATTTTTTCTCTCTAGAGGACTTCATATAGATTTTCTAGGAAAATACAACTGTAACAAAACTTTTGGAACTGAACTCTCTTCCTAACTATTCTGAACAACAAATTTTTACCTATCTTTACCCCAAAAAGGCTTGTCACATAATTTCAGTGTTTAAAATCAAATCAAGAAGAATTCTGAAATTCAGATAAAATATTATTTTTACCTAGATGCTAACTGAAAAAGTGGAAAAACACTGCCTTATCTCCAGTGCTGAATATGTCTGCCCCACCTAGTATTTGCCAAAGGGAGAATTGAGAAGCATTCAGTGAGCAAGCAATCCTGGCCATCTTGTCAAGAATGTGGAATATGACAAATAGGACAAAAATTCAGTCTTGTTGAAAATCTGTGGTCAGAAAAGGCTCTACAAAAGGTACACATGCTATCAAAAATAATCATATTGGGTTTTTCTCTGAATTTGAAACAAATCAGTATTAAAGTCATAACTTTTGTATTAATAAAAAACAAAGACAAAAATAATCATATCAATAATAGGTTCAGCTGTTCAGGATTTAACTTTGTAGCACTGGAATCACTCTGCAGGCACTTAGAAAACACAAAGGAGAAAAAAAAAGATGAGCTGGAGAAAGGTTTGTCCCTGTTTCAACTTAAAGGGAAGAATATTTGCATTACAAAACAACCACACATAAGATGGGAGGTAGATAAATTGTACATACAAACCCTTTGGGGTTCCTAGATCGTGCTGCATAAAAAGTACAATATCATGAAAAATTTTAGATTCAGTTCTCTATAATAGAGACAGTTGTTTGAGCATTTTTCATTCTGCACTAATTATCTCTTTAATAATGGAAATTAATAGAGGCTCTAGTCACGCAAGCAGCTCCACACAGGGATGTGTCTGTGCGAGACTGAGACCTAAATGTTGAAACTCTATTGATTCATTTTACCATAACAAAAGACACTAGACTATTCTAAGATTCACTCTGGTAATTACATGTTCTATTCTGTATTAAATACCCATGGTTTAGTTGTGCTGTCTTCCATACGGGTTCATGTTAAGTATTAAATTAGGTTAAAATCTTTAATGAGAACATCATATTGAAAAAGACTTAAGATTTTTTTTTTTTGCATGGTTGTGCAAAAATACCAAAAAGATATCACTTAATTTCTGTTGCACTCTGCTAGTTATAATTTTTCAAAAAGGGGAAACAAGCTAGTCTATTAGATGTGTTTCTCCTCCTCCCTCTCTGGAGTGTACAGAGAAACCCATTCACGCAATCTGTGGTTTCCCACCCATTTCCTGAATGGAGGAAGGTTTCAAACAATGTGTGCACCAGAGTGACACTGATGGGGGCTGCTGTACACCCCTGATGGGACAGCAGAGTGATCCCACGGACTCCGGACATCGGTAGCAGTGGCAGAGCAGAGCCATCAGAGCAAAAACACCCACTGACTGTGCTACAGCACTGACTGCCATCCACACATTGGGAAGAATAGATTCACTGTATTCCAGAAACAGAACTTCTGCATTTCCTCTTTACCTAAATACCGAGTCTCATTTGAGCCTTACCCAACAGTGTAACTCACCTGCAGATCAGACTGGGCAACAGGAATTTTATTCACACAGCAATCCATCCTGCTGCTGTCCTTGAGAAGAAAGGTTTTTGCTTGTCTCTTTATGAGTATGTGAAAAAAAAATTACAGTTTCTATTCCCTCCTAGGCAAAGAAGAATAGGAATACAGTCAGAAAATGTACAAATTGCTCCAAGCAAGGGGTGTGGGATGATGTGATTATACCTAATAATAAAGGAGACAAGGTTTAATTGCAGCAAGAGTGCTTTTGACTGCAGAATTACCACCCAGGTCCAAGAAGAGGATTGTAAGTGATTAGTGCAGCACTCCTGATGGGGAAAGATGAGCCAGAAGTGTAAAAAGAAGAGATTTAGGGTTTCTCTAAGCTGTGGCTCCAAACCTGTCAGCAACCTGCACACAACATCTCTGGTTAGCTTGAGTTATGATGTGATTCTCTTTTGCAGGGAATGTGTATCCCATTTCTGGTTCAGGTCCCCTCCCTCCTTTTGGCGAGTTAAGCTTTTAGGAGAAAACAGGTAAGGACCAAAACAATAATAATGTGTTATTGTTTGTGCTATGCTAGTTTCCAAGGACCTCAGAAAGCATCAGGGAGCTGTTGTGTTTGCTGCTGTAGGAACACACAGGAAGGTACTCTCCAGATGACACCCCTCCTCCCTTCTTGAATCCTCACAATAGAAGGAAGATTATTTTTGCAGACCTCTCCAAGCTCAAGCATTAAATAAACGTGAGGCTCCCACAGTTGCCCTTCTCCTCATGCTTTCCCACAGCTGTGCTGCTATGTTGTGCATTTACAGTGCAGTGTTTCAGTCCCTCTCCTGCACTTGGCCCCCACAGAGCCAAGAAAACTGGGCCGACCTAGTTGGTGTGATCGCTAGTGGGAATTGCCTGGAGCAGAGGGTCATGAGCTGAGGTTGTGGAACTCAGCTGCAGCTGAAGGTGAGACCCACACTCAAAATCTCCTCGTGCTATGGCATTTAGGGTTGTTGTGCGACTTAAACATTCCTCAGACACGTTCATCAGTTCTCACTGTGCTTGCATCACGGTAGAGAACACTTCAGCAGTCTGTTTTTAGTTCCCTTGAAAGTGACTTTTGAGTTGTATTATTTACAGTGTTAAATAAATGTATTAAAGCAGTATTTAGGTTTCTCTGTTTTCAATATTTTTCTCGAGAGTGTGGAAAGATAACAATAGGAACTACAATGACAAGAGCAGCACCAGTAATAATGTAAAAGTAATATTTCCAGGTGAAGGTTTCTACAATTTAGTTGTAAGTATCTACATCACAAAATTATTTTAAATGGTGCTATGTCTCATTTTAAATGGTGCTGTAAAATCATAGAACAAAAAGAAACTCTGTGAGATTTCAGTAGGTCATGGATCATATAAATGGGTTATCAACTTCAGCTCCTGACTTTGAACAAAACACATTACCTGTCCTGCTTTCATCCTCTTTTCCTTCCTGTTTAGAAATTTCCAGGCTGGATGTATTCAATATAGTCTTTCTCTGTAAAGAAAAAAACCAAACATGTATGTGTAGAAGACAGTTCATTACACCGAAGGCTTAACTTGCACCCTCTTTCACACAGAGAGCCTCAGGTGACTGTACTGCCGAGGTCAACGCCTTTGGCAAATGTGTGTGTGTGTGTAATGCTTGCACAGTGTGGGAGAATGAATCCAGACCTCTGAATCCGAGACTTTTCAACAAGATCAATGTTCAGTCTCTCCAAAGGTACTAGAGGGCTTTGCCTGGCAAGCCCTGTGGAGAGCTCCAAAGCTAGAAGTTACAGACTAACCAAAAGATGGAGAGCCTGTGAGAGCTACAGTCAAAGATCACCCAAGGATCTTCACCTAAGGATCTTGAAAGTAGTTACATTGGGTATTGGTGTGTCAGTGTGGCAGCAGTAAAGAGCACAGGGCAACTGGCAAGTGTTTGTACAGCCTAGGCTGGCCCAGTTCTTCTGTGCCTGTTCCTGGCACTATCAGATAGTTCAGGTTTACTCGTGGGCTGGACCAACCAACCTTGGCGGCCCCCTGCTGTGTAAGGGCACCTCAACAAGTAGCTTCTGTTCATCTGAAATATATATTCTGTCATTTTGCTGGGCTTGTATGTGTATTACTGTGTGAAATCTGGTGGTCTGTGGCATGAGGGAGGTTATAAAAGTTGATAGGGAGGGTTGTTCATGTGTTTAAGCTCATCACTGGGAGATGGGATCGAGCGTAGTGTTTTGAAAGACCCTGACCGGTCCCAGTGGCCTGTTCAGATTTGTTGCTTCTCTGGTGAGAGTTCTGGCCACTGCCAGCTTTTGGTTTTAATTAAAGTGGATTGAGTGTTTTTGTGACCTGCAGCCATGTCCTTTTATAGTGTCCTGTCTGCTTGCAGAAGCTCAGAGGATTATTGTAAATCAGGATTTGTGTGATGCTGGGGTGCGACCATTGAGTCAGAAGGCTGAGCTGGTCCTGAACTCACCCCCTAACCCTCTGAGTGTGTATTGCAGTACACACTGCTAATAAATTAATGCAATGTTGCTTTCTTTCTAGTTTTGACTCAAAGCTCTGAATACTTCTTAGTATCTTCAATTTATTTTCAATTGACTTGATTACTAGTTTAAAAAAAAAACTACCCGTATCTCTCTCTGTCGATACTGCTTCTCTAATATCCTTCCCATTTATACTAATCAAGTAAAAATAACATGACTTCTTTTCCAGGCAGGAGGTGTGTGATGAAATACGTTGTTTAGCAACTTCAGAGGTAAGTAGTGCTTATCACTACTGGTACCATTCATTCTCTAGTCTGTATCCATTAATTCCTACTGAAGAGACACAGTTCCTGTTGATAGTTCTACCTCTAATAATATCACAGATATTTGTACATGGTATTTCTCACTGTCTTCTATTGTTGGTTTTATGATACTCATTGCTATGCATGACCTTCTTCCACATGATATCTTTTAAATAAGTTCTATGGCCAAAATCCTGTCTTTCCTGCCAGTAGTGAGATATTTTCG
Source organism: Oreocharis arfaki (assembly GCA_013398015.1). Classification (NCBI taxonomy): domain Eukaryota; kingdom Metazoa; phylum Chordata; class Aves; order Passeriformes; family Paramythiidae; genus Oreocharis; species Oreocharis arfaki. The sequence continues at coordinate 834,963 of VZRR01010711.1, read as the reverse complement.
TCAGGAGAATTTCACTATTCCAGAAACTGGCTTCCCTGTCCTAGAAGAATCGCAAATGAGCCACAGCAGACCTCCAGTGACAAGGGTTGCACACAGCCCACACAGAAGTTAAATCTTTAACACTTAATAGACCATTGCAGAAATGGAAAATGGCATAGGGATAACTGAGTTTGCTTTGTTGTCTGCAAATTCTTTTGAAAGGGAAAAGTTGCACTGTGTCTGAGCCCTAGTTTGTTTGTTGTGTTTTTTCTGGTCTTGTAAGAATTGTTTAAGTTAGAAACCCTTTGTAAAGTCCCTTAGATATCCATTTCATCTGAATTTCATCAAATTATTAATCCTTGTCAGTCATGAATGTCAAAAAAGTACCACTGAGATCAGGGAAAAAAAATATATCCTGCAGTTCAAGCTTACCTCACTATAACAGCATCTGAATAGTTCAGAAACTTTGGTCGAAAGGCTCTTGATACTTTACAATAGATTTTGTTTATCTTTTGCTTTTGTTGGGTTTTTTGTGGATGTTTTTTTGTTGGTTTTGGTTTTGGTTGGGTGGGTTTTGTTTGCTTTGTTGGTTGATTGGTTTGGTTTTGATTTTGGTTTGTTTTTTCTTCTGTGAATTGCAGCATGTTGGCAAGAGGTTTTTGGGCATCTAGGTGAGAAAGAAATACTCTCAGTGCATGTTAATTCTTGCTAACTCAAGTATATCTTTCCTGAACATGTGTAAACAGATTTTCCAAAGCCTCAAAACTTGGCAAATTCAACTTCCAGAAGTATGAAAAAAGTTGCTTTAAAGTATTAATGCAACCCAAATGATATATTTTTCCCCAGCTACATTCTAAGAGGAGAAAAAAAAATTTGCTAAAATAACTTTTTTCAGTCCAGGTTTAATAATAATAATAATAATAATAATAATAATATCAACTCTTAGTCAACCTAAGCTATAGCATATAAACTATATGTATTCTACCAACAGTGTATTCTCTCAAAAATGGGAGAAGTCTTTGCAGCTGAATAAAAAGATGTAAAATAACTGGTAATCTAATTCTTGTGGTTTCTTTATTGCCGTGAAAAAGCTTCTAAATAGCAGACCATGCACTGCATATGATTCTTATGAAATGCAAAAGAAGGTAAGTAGTCAAATANTAATAGTAATAATAATAATAATAATAATAATAATAATAATATCAACTCTTAGTCAACCTAAGCTATAGCATATAAACTATATGTATTCTACCAACAGTGTATTCTCTCAAAAATGGGAGAAGTCTTTGCAGCTGAATAAAAAGATGTAAAATAACTGGTAATCTAATTCTTGTGGTTTCTTTATTGCCGTGAAAAAGCTTCTAAATAGCAGACCATGCACTGCATATGATTCTTATGAAATGCAAAAGAAGGTAAGTAGTCAAATAAGTTACAGTAAAAAACATAGCATAATTGGAATTTTTCAGAGGATTTCAATACTAGTTTTATAATATGTCAGAATACAGATGGGCAATAGTGTAAAATATGTGAAAACACCCGTAAAGTTTTTCACACTAACCCTCCTTATATCATGCAAAAAGATAATAATCTATAATAGGCCCATGTTTTCCTGTAAGACACTCTGAGGCAATTTTTGTGAGTTGGCGTCATGTCATGTTGCATCAGTGGAGAATTCAAATCCTGTTACCATTTCAAAATACTTCCTGTTTCCATTTGTATAATTGCACTGAGAATCAACATTTTTCATAGATGCAGCTGTTAAAGAAAACCAAGAGAAAACAAACAACAAAAACGGAATAGATATTTCTTCTTATACCTAACAGACTTTTCTCCAGTTTGTCCTAAAAGTTCTTTAAAAAAAAAAAACAAAAAAACAAAACAAAACAAAACAAAACAAAACCCCAAACAAACACAACCCCCATGCACAAACTTGTTAAGATTCACCTGAAATGACACAGGTTTGATTCTTGATGTAGGGCTTCAGGGCAGCATCGAATGGTATTCTCTCCAGTAAATAAGCTACCCCATTCAGCTGTAGCACATGACGTACAGCACAAGCCATGCTACTCCTGATTACATGGACTGGGGGGTAAAGCCCAGGCTGAAAAGATTAGAGGTGCTCCATTTTCTGATGCTTCCATAATTTGTTGCTAATGGCCACAGCAATACTCATTTGCTCCTATTTGTTAAAAACTTAATTGGAACAGTCTAACTCAGACTTCGGGGCAGAAGATTTCTGTGTTCAGGTATCTGGAGACACCTTTGCCTATGCAGCCTCAGTAGTTAACAGTATCAGGGTGGCTATGGAACAGAAGAAATATGGAACAATATTAATTTATTGCTAGTAATATCTCCATCATTTAGGAAAAATAAGGTCAGACTCATTGGTGTATCTCCCCTTTCCCAATATGTCCAGTAACATATAATTATTCAGTATTGACTCTTCGAAAAAAAATGAGATAACAAGGTGGCTCTAGGTGACTTTTTGCTATATTTCTTCTTAATCTTCTGAGAATGAAATATACAACCTGAGTTTTCCACTTCAAGAGAAAGAATTTCCTAACAGGGCTTTTTACTCCTCCGTAACAAAGACGATCAGAGCCCTGGCAGGGATATGGTCTGTCCAAGTGCCAGTGGAGAAGCTCCAGGCTGATAGCAGACTCAAAGCTTCTGGTCTAATGGATGATGGTGGTGCCAGCACGTGTGTCTCCTTGGAGATAGGAATGTCGGTCTCACACCACAGCAGGATTTCTTCCCTTTGCAGCAGTCAGTGGTTGCTCCAGGAGCAGCAGTGGTGGCATTGATTCCAGCTGCTGCCGCCCAGCTGAATGCCCAGACACATAAACTGTGGGATGTTCTTAGCAACTCCTCCATGAGGCAGCAAGATAACATGAAAAACATAAGGAGATATTAAAGAGCAGATGATAAGCCATTTTCAGGAAACAGCATTTCTCCAGAAAAGAGGCTGAACTTTATCAAAGGGAAAATGTCTCCTAGAGGATTTGCCAAAGTAAATCTCTTTGATGCAAATGGTTTAAGCAAAGACTTTCACCTTAATCTACTGTGCAGTGACCTGGTCTTCTGATACAGAGAATAATCACGGGTGTTTTCAGAATTGCTGTGGTATGCAAGCCCTCCAAACCTAAAATAAGTACTTAGAGTATTCCCACTTCACCATTCTGATCTTAGTCATCTACATTTCTCTTAAATTTAATAATGCCTAATGCCTTTAAACTTTGCTACTTGAAAGGGCTTCAGTGCCTTGTGAAAGACAGATTTAAAAAATGCAATTCCTCATTAACAATTTTCTTTCAGCTTTACAGTTTTATTATTTTGCATGTGCTAAAAGGGATAACATCTAGTATAATGAATGACCCACAAAGAACTTGCCCAAAGGGTAGTAGAAAATGGAGAGAAGATGAGTGTGTAGTTGTTGAAATTAGTATTTTCTTACAGATTGATCTTTCTGCCAGTTTGTCACCCTGGACATTTTCAGTTTAGTTTATTTGTGTTATGGTAGAAGTGACAATGTAGTTAAATATAGCCTCTGAAAACAAGATCTTTGCCTGTTTTATTTGAATTCTACTGTTCTTTCATTAAACATTTCTTCATCTTTGCAGAGCCAAATTCTTACAATAATAAATCAGAGACACCTAAAATTCTTGCCAAGTTAAATATCTACAGTTTCTGGCAATTATGTAATTTCCAGATTTGCTACAATGGCTCTTGCTGATAAGTCAATTGTCATAAAAAGAAATGTTCCAGACCAATCTTTATTAGGGCGTCCTTCACTGATCTGTGTAAAATAATCCCCCTCCTGCCCCACTCTCTTTTAGAAAAGAGAAACATAATTACAGCTTTTTCCCTTGCTTTGAATGACTCTTCATCATAACAATTTATATCTGGAAAATGTCACAAGAAAATGTGAAAAAGGTAAGTTTAAACCAAAGAAATCAGGCACTTCTGTTATTAATAGAGCAGCTCAAGAATGTTTCCCATGATGTGTTATAAGGGCTCTGTCTTATAATAAAATTTAACAGTGATGTATTTCCCTTGTTCTCCAGTTGATTTTGTATTAGGAGTCCAGACAAAAGTAATTTGCAGCAAAGGTCCCTGATCCAATGTCTGTACATGGAAAAGACTCAAAGGACTTCCATGCCCATTTAAAAGCTCTTTAAAGTGATTAATGGCCAAATGCATTACAAATTATCAAGTATTTCACACTGACAAAACAGAGGGACTTGTCGTGAGTTTTAGCCAATTTTTTCTCCCTTAATATTTAGAGTAAAATATCTCATAAACAGTAATCTTGAGCCCCCATTCAGAGTGGTGATAAACTAAGGGCAGATGAAATAAAGCCCTGCACCTTTTGCGCATATTTTTTGCCGTTTTTAATGTAGTTGATTTACATTTAAATGGGTGTTTGAAACCTCATTGCCCCCTCCAGTGCAAAGCATTCCCTGAGTCCTTCATCATTTTGATGGCAAATGAGGAAGAACAAAATTAAATCCCAGGACTTAGGTGCAAGTTCCCAATTTCTTGTCATACCTGGAAGTGATTCTGGCACCAACTGAAAAAGAAGGCTATTCCTTTCTGCACTTAAAATCTAATTATTTATTTTCCAGTTCTCATTAGTTTTTTTTTTCCTTGAGTGAAAAGGCAAAGCTAGGAGATGTAGAAATGGGACCTGTCCTGAGTGAAGAAGTTGGTCACTCTCATTCCCCGTTGTGTATTTGAAGTAAAGTCCTAAAATACTATTGTTGGTTTTGCACAAGCAGAATTATGGCATATTAACACAAAACCAGACAAAGAAAACCACAAACCCCATGCCTTTCAGCGGTAGGCAAAAAAGAAAACTCTTATTATATTTTACTTTACTTGTCACTGCCCGTGGCGGTTTGACACTGGTTAAGCGACAAGCACCATGAAAGACTATTCACTTACTTGCCTCTGCTATAGCTGGGCAGAGGAGGGGAACTTAAAATTTCATTTTCATAAGGTGAAATAAGGATTATTGAGGAAAAAAGTAAGATTTCAAGGCAAAACAGGTCCGAACTTAAACAGTATGAAGAAGATTTATTACTAACAGAATTAGAAGTAAAAAGAGTAATGATAAACCAAAGCAAAATTTCAGAACACTCTTATTCCCCAGTCCTCCCTCTTTCCACCAGCCACGCAAAGAAACAAACATGGGCACTCTCAGGGCATCTGAGTGGTCTGCTGCACCTCTGAGAAGCTCCCTGTTCATCAGCAGCCAGCACGAGAGCTGGCAGCATGCCTCCAGGGGTCTGCTGGCTGCCACCTCCGCCTGAACTGTCACGCAGGAGCACCCAGAGCCCAGGCCAAAACCTGCTGACAGCTAAGAATATATCAAATTATAATAGCTAGTACACATATTTAATGACAGTGTGTCTACACAACTTTATTAGGTCATATGCTTACTTTATGCTGAGAGCTGCTACCTGTTAATAAATGAGATAAAACTGCTGATCCTACATGTGAGATCACTGGTATCTTTTTTGCAGTTGCAAGAAGTTTGAAACACACGCAGGGAAAGCAAGAACAGAACTGTCTGCCATCTCAGAAGCATTGTGGGGATCACAACATGGAGGAGACTAATTAATCAAGCAGAAGACATGATCAGCCTGTGTAATATCACAGAAAAAAAAATGTGGACCCCTGTATGTCTGTTTATCCATTAGCATATTATTTCCCAGTTTCTGTTTCTTTCTACAAAACATTGGTTTTTCATCCATGCATGTCATGCCTCAACACTGTGCATATAATTCAATAACTGTTCTGAAGTTTGGCAGGTTTCCAACTGCCCTTTTGTCATCCTTGTGAAATTTGAAAACATTAGGGTTGTATGTATTATCTTTTGAAGTGATGATGTGATTCATTATCCTGCAGCTCTCATTAACCACAAGGGGCTAAGAAATTTATATCATATGCAAACTCAACTGTTTAGTGGTTTTTCCAGGGGCAATGCTAGGGTCAAAATTAAAAATGGTGAACCTCTCTCTTCCATCTTGCATGCTCCCTGCCCTCTCTTTATTGGCAAGATCTCTGTAAGATATAAACAAACAAACCACCAAAAAAAAATTGCTTTTTAGTATTTATAGACTTAAAGAAATGTCTCAGCCAGTAGAAAAAGAGGTCAGTATTCATTCAAACAAGCTGAAATTCATCACAATGCTATTTTAGGAATTGTATGAAATAATTCCTTTCAAGCCTTCCACTATACCAGTGCCAGCAAAATTTCACTCCACCACCGATACCACTCCACCCTTAGCTATGTGTTGTAGATGAGGGCTCAGTGAGCCTTCAAGGCGAGGTTCTCTGGCTGATCCCTTACCCTCTGGGTGGTCAGGGATTTGTCTCTGGGGCTTAACCTCCAGGTGGCACTTGCTATATTCATGTCAGTAAGTCTTTCTCTGCTGGCTGGGGGTCCTGGAAACCATTGCCAGCAAAGTTTTCTTGCTTCCCAATCTTGTTAGGATTCTGGGCTGGACCACGCTAGCAAATAATACCAGGCTGAGGAAGGACTCAGGCATGAGCCCATGACTGTCTGTCGTGCTTTGCTGTCATTGTGCTCCTGGGCATGATGGAGCTGTGCCACACAGGGCTCTTCCCAACCATACCCAGACCTGCTGCAGGGATTTAATAGGTCAGGTATTGCTTCCAGCAAACTGTTTCCCATATAGACACTCTGCTTTTGGAGGCAAGAAATGTTACCCATGTGAACATGGGTTGTACCCTGCCAGCAGTCCTCAGAATATAGGAATAGCCCCCAAACTGGTTTTTATTGTAGATATGCCATAAAATTCCACTGAAGGCTACACCCCTCTGTAGCATCGTGCTTGGAAAACAGAGAAGCACATCCAGCTGAGGGAAAGGAGCACAGTGCATGGTCCCCCTTCAGTTCTTCCCACGCCCAAGTGCTGAAGCACAGAAGGGATTCAAACAGTCTTACCTGAGCTCACAGACAGCAACTGGAGCAGGAAGAAAGAGGTTAAAAAGAGATTAGGAAGAGGACACAAAATTAGCAAAGTGAATGCAACAAGTCTACTAACATCTAATAATTCTGCCTTTTTTTTTGAACAGGGGATATATATATATAGAGGATCATTTCCATGGTATTAGTGCATCTCCCATCACTATATTCAAGTATTAAAATATGGATTACGGTTAACATTGGAATTGCTCATATGGGACCCAAGAGACCCTTTGCACTTTGGTGAATTACACGAATGCTTTCAGTGAAGTAGATTAATTGATGTGAATAGGGGAAAATCTACTCAAATTTATGGCTAACAAGCTAGATCTGATGGATGTGTGCATGTGTGTGTGTGTGCAAAACTATATATCTACAGTTATCCTGGCAAGTAAAAAATTGGGTTTGCAGCACAGTTATCTTTCGGGTCTGTGGAACTGATATAAAATATCTCAGCAAGAGCAGCCTTACAGTTGCAGCAGAGCCAATGTCTTACAGCTGTGACTGTGCTAGGAGAGCTGCCATCAGTGTGGTAGTAAAAAAGAAACAGGCAGGAAATAGGTTTCACATTCTGGCCAAATGTAACAGTATGGAAAAATGTTTATGTCCTGAATCAGGACAAAGAAGTCAAAAATCTAAAAACATCATGAGCTATAAATCCAGAAGATATGGTTTTTGTTCAAATCAGCTGTAACATTTTGTTTTGGCAATTTGGAAATACTTTGGTTGTTTTCAATATATACTTTGTAATTTAAGTTGCTTATATTTCTTCATGAAATGTAATTTTGAGACATAGAATAGTCATTTTTAGAGACAAGGTCTTCATTACTTCAAAAAAACATTTGCAAATGCTTTTCAATCCATTTCCCAAAAACAACATTTCCCCCTGAAAAAAATATTGTGTGAAGTAATCAATATGTTCTAATTTGAGAAGTAGAACAAAAATGTTCCTGACCAACCCACTGATGTATCCATAATGACAGCAATTTTCTTTGGTAAATGAGGCTTGGAACAATTCATGTAAATTAGACTCATGTATGTGGGTGTTGCAGGATTGGCAATGATAGTTTTATATGTTTTGATAGTTTTATAAACTCCATCTTCATTTGCTAGAGTTGATTGTTATTTTTTATTTCCTGACAGTACTGGGGATTCTTTTACTACACTCACAGATGTCAATGAGCAGAGTTATTCCCACCACTTAACGAATTTTGGATTCGTTTTAGGTTTGAGCTGGACAATTACAGCATCCTAAATACTACAAGAAGGTAGGGCAGATTGGAAATAAAAACTGGAATGGGAACTGTAAACATTTTTGCAAGCCTTTTTGTGGCTTGTAATATTTAGGAAAAGTACATCTGAGGAGGCATTTTGACAGAACTTTCTGATATATCTTCACTTTTCTCCAGAGGATGACATATTCTCTCATTAATGCATGTGTAGAACACCCACAACTCTGCACGCAAGACGTTCACCACTGTTCTCAGCAGAACTAATATTAGCTGAACATAATGCCATGCATTTAACAGAGGATAAATGATTATCAAATGTGATAACAAAGGCTTACTCTGGACACAGAGTTTGGTCTCCTCCATGGTTGGTAGGGAGTGGTGGGTTCTTCTAGGGGATTATCCAAAGCAGAAACTTCCTACTGGGGCTCTTTGGCCAAGCCAACACCACAGGACTGACAGGTCCTTGCAGGATCCTTGCAAGCTCAGCTCACGCAGCACCATGGACTCATTCCAGCACTGTGAGGGGAGCAGGTGGGGTTTTGTTTTTCACTCACTTGTACATCAGGATTTCCTTCCAAAGCAAATGCAGGTCCACAGGTCCAGAGGATATCACATACCATTTCAGTTTATACCCCGATGGAAAACGTTGTGGGGCAAACTGCAGAGCATGTCTTTCCCGCTGTATGGAGGCACATACTGGGATCAGGGCTGCAAGGGGCACAATGAAGTACCCTCGTGGTATTGCAGAGTAGCCTCTTGCTCTCCAGGACCTTTAACGCCCTCTGTCAGATACAGATGAAGTATAGGGTGAATTACTACTTACTTCTGAAGTTATGCTCTGGATTTTCTGTCCCTCCAAACTCTGAAAAGTATCAGCTGTGAATCCAGATACTGTTTCTTTATCATCTGGAATGAAATCCAAGTACCATTGAGCAAAGTCTTGCCTCTTAATTTTGATAATGCATATCCTTTAAAATATGTTATCTCCTGAAAATAAATTATGGAATTTTTTGGTGAAGTTTTTTAAGGACCAGCTCTTTACTGCTGACAATGTCAAAATAAACCTTCTCTGGAGACTGCAGATATTTATGACCATGACCAAATCAGTGCTGATCAAACTACTTTGGTTGACATGGAAGTTTTAGACCTCCCCTTTTGTAACTATCTGGGAAATGCTTGTTTTCATACACACATTAATAGGGTTTCTAAAGTAATACTTAAATAGTGGTATTATTCAGCTTAGTTTACCCCAGTATCATTTTCCCTGTATGGTCTTTTGCTGCTGTGCTGTAACAGCTAGAAGAAAATGACTTTGCAAAAATGGAGAGAGAATCTTGAGGCCATTGCGCTTTCTGATTCCAACTGTTATTTTATATACATGCAGAAATTATGTTAGCTAAACCATCTGCTAAAGTCATGCACAAGCTGTTGTTTAACAGGGTCTGCAAATGATCAGATAGAGCCTCACAACCAGGTCACTCAGTCATTACAAATGCATTTCAAATAGGATAATTTGACCAGCTGAAAGATATATAGAAGTATTTTCTGCGGAGAAAAGCACTAGAAACTGCTTGCCTGTTACTAGGTTTTAACCTTGAAAATATCTCTAGAAGGAAACTGGTGTCCAAACCACAAAATACAGAGCTGGATTTTAAAATCCTTGAATTTGGAGGATATGGTCTGAAGTTTTAGTTCTGCTCATTGTTGAGGGGGAACTAATTTGTGAAATTTGGAGCTGCATCTGGGTTTGAGTTGGAAATTAATGCAAGAATGGGGTTATTTACTTCCAAGAGTTTTGGTTCAGACCCCATTTCTAATTATGGTCACAACTGAGAAAGCACTGATTGCTAATGCACGTCATTCGGGAACTCTGTATGAGTATACTTGCACAAAAGTTTCACTTTACTCAATTGGAAGCAAATGTAGTGTTTGCAGCCAGACCTGATTTGTCCATGAGTAAAACTGCTTGCAGCTCTGCAGAATGCAAAATTGGATCTTTAAGGTTAGCAGGTTATGGTTCCCAGAAGCAGTCAAAAGGACATCACTTGTCTTGGGCTTTGACTAAGAGAAGATGAGTTTATGCAATGGCATGTTTGTACCTCTGAAAGCTTTTGATATTTTTGACTAATTTCAAGAAGAACTATTAAACATACCAGGCTCCTGCAGTTTTTAGGTAGGGTCTGTGTGAGAGTCCTCTTTGAGGAGAAGGCTGGAATGTGACTGTCAAAGGAGTTGCCTTTACGAATAAAAACATGGTGATTGAAAGAGAGTGTCAGTCATTGTTAACCCTTTCTGAGGTAATAGAGAAGCTATCCCTGAAATCCCTAGCCACAGGAAAACTGATTGAATTAGCTTTGTTACTTTGAAGACCATTGTTTTGTTTTGATTTTGGTTTTTGGTGTTTTTTGGTTTATTTTTAAGGTTTATGTATCTATTATGCTGTGGTTTGAAGCTTATTCTTTGCACCTCTCATATAGTATTTTGACCAAAGAAAACACTCCTAAAGCTGTACAGCAAAGTCCACGTCTTAGGACAGTTCATGACAGATCAGGAAGATAAATATTTGTGAACATCTTCCTAGGATTCTGAACTTGTACCTGAGGATGATGCTGCCAGTTGAGTTGTTTATTGAAATATGAATATATAAAATACAAGCATTTTCAAGAGCAGCTGCTTTAATTCATTCTGACCTTTGAGAAAGGAAAATTCACTCATGTGAATGACAAAGGGGATTGAACTTGTGGGAGGAAATCTCTGCGTTTTGTGAAGAAAGTTCTTCTGTCTTACCTACTAGAAATGCCTTAGGAGAAAAAAATAAAGGTAGTGTGTTTCAATTAATTATGAACATAGTTTACTTTTTCCTTCTCAGAGGAGATTTTTCAATTTGAAAACTTTAATTAGTATACTTTGGGAAGAAAGCTGTAGGAGCTGCCACAATGGATCAGATCCACTGTTGACACAGTCCAGTAGCCAGTACCCAACAGCAACCAATGACCAGAAGGAGATGCTTCAGGGGAAATATGGTTCATCTCCTCTTTCCTCAAGGTCTCCCAGCATAGATCTGTTTTAACACAATCACTAGAGAGGGGTTTGTGACTAGATTAGTGAGGTTTAATATGTCAATTATATACCAATTCTGTGTAAAGGAAGAGAGGATGTAGTGTGTTTTTAAAGCGCTTAATGCTGACCTGATGGTTTTCCAGCCTGAGTCAATAGGGTTTCTTGTACTGTTCAGCAATAGTGGAATCACAATAAGAATGATCGGGGTTTTTTTGAAGGCTTAACCCCAGAGAGTCCGATAGTCAACGTGCCTACTCATTTCTTACTACTGAGATTTCATTAAGGTTCCACGATTTAAGGTTGGAAAAACTGCATAGCATGCAACCTTCAATTTAGCAAAATTGGTTTTTTTTAAAATTAAAACTGAAAAACAGAGATGACACAAATAGAATTTTGAATCCTACCTCTCTGCAATATATTTTATGTATATCTGTGTTTAACATCAAAATAGCAGATGGAACCAATACTGGAAGGGGCCTATTCCCTGGTTCAGACATTCCTGAATTTCGTAAAATCAGCCTCAGGATATTGCTGTTAATATGTCTGAGCATTTGTCTAATTTGCCCTCAAACCTAAATTACAACCCTAACCTAGCTCTGGACACTATCAGCCCATTCCTAATAAAAAAATGGACTTTCTTTATCACAATGAATAGTTTTATCAATTATGATCCTTTGAGGCCAAATGTCCTTACATAATGACAATTCTGTAGTCTCTTTTATGATCTTTCTTTTGTAGTCATCTAAAAGCACTTTACGAAAACCATATCTGACATATCAGCAAAATACATAGCTGATATCTTATTCTTTATGGACAGTTCAGTGCCCAACGATATCTGGAACCCAAAACACAAAGCTTGTCTGTTCTGCCTAAGATAAGACCTTGAAATCTAACCGCTCTGTTTCTGTGACCAGAAAAAAGGAAAAAAAAAGCTGTTTCACAATAGCTGAATTGCTAATATATTGGGTTTTCTTTCTTTTTTTAAGCTCCTGTGATTTTCCTAACAGCCACTTGGCAAATACAAGGTGATGTGAATTTAAATGAAAGAGCTTCTCAATGCAGAATGCACAGTGTAGAAAATAAAGCTGTGTGAGGGTGACACTAGACTAAATCACAGGACACAAAGATTCACCTCCCATATTGACCACATCTTCCTGGGGTGACCGTGGAAGTCACATTAACTCTTTGCATGTGGAGTCTCTGATGGTTTAGAGGACTAGTGGCACTTTTTTATGTCTTCCCTGTCTGATCTTAAAATCTTTTTTTTTTTTTTAAAAGCTGCTATTCATTAGAAATCATTATATTATCACTGATCATCAGGCTTTGAGCCCTGCTTGGGCTTGCTGATACTACTGGAATGCAAATTTGAAGTAACACTGTAGGAATATTACATATTTATCTTGTATAGTAAATTAACTAATAGGAAGACTTATGTTAAAGTTTTGAGGTATTTCCTGTCATCTCATGGAAGCCAAAATATAGTCACTAAAATGTCAAGTGAGTATGTGTCCTGCTCGCTTTCTGCCAGAGGACTCTCTCACAGCTTTAGGGAACAATCCCAGGAAATCCTCCCGGCTCCATGCAGCAGTCACTGATCCTCCCGGCTCCACGCAGCTGAGCGCTGAGTGACCACTGGATGGCTACACTTCCCTTTGGCATCTCCCCGCCCTTGCTCCATCCTGTCATCCCACTATTATGTACTTATTAAGATGAACAATGGAAGGATACACCCAGAAATCTGGAAGTATTCAAAACCCAGGCTTCACTGTTCTCTTGTTTGTACACTGTGACCCATCAGCCTGAACACTGAAAAGTTACAGTGCTGTTGGAAAACACCATCAAAAGGCAATAAACGTGCAGGGGAGAAAGGGAGACGCAGAGATGAGTTAGCAATAAAGGGAGCGTATTCTGCACATTTATCTTGTTAGTCCCCGTGTGCTGGCCACTTCCCAATCTGAGCACTTCTGCTGGATAGCCTACTAAGTCACAACTATCTCAGATTTTGATTCCCTTTCCTCTGCTGGTATCCATCAAGAAGTCTCCTGCCGTGTTCTGGGATGATCTCCTGATTACTGATATGGAGCAGGGATTATTCTGACCTCCACCACCTGACATCTCTTCACCTCAGCCCCACTAGGAAGATGATCTTTTATATTACAGAAGTCACATGTGTGAAATCATCATCTTCACAGCATTCTCATTTTCAGAGATGAAACATTCCTAGCCAAACTTGTAAGTGAAGGTCTATTTAAGTTATCTCCCAAGAGCTTTCAACACCAGGAGACTGCTGGTGCAATAGCAAGACAAATAATATAACATGATAAACAGCACCAATGTGACCAAAAGAGCAAGCAGCTCAGCTGCAGCACATCTTATGGTGCTGAGAACTGGAAAAGCATCTGTTACTTTAATAATGAGTGCTGTAGACTGCCATGAATAGCCCCATTGGAAATGGTAGCAGGGAACCTTTGGAAAGAGAGAAAATGTTCTGATTAAATGTTTCTGTGTTTATCCTGAAAAGTGGGAGTCATGACTCTTTCTGCCCCATGCTCACTAGTGTCTTGCATCATGGGAGAACTTTTTTTTACTAACTGAAACAACATAGGGAAAAGGCACAAAGTACACTTTATGTGAGAAAAAAGTAAATGCAAGTTTAGAGCAGAGAACTGCAGTAAACAGAAGTTGTAGTAACATGGAACTGGCAGATGATAAGTTTAAAAAGGAGAAAGGAAAAAAAGCTGTCAGTAAAAGTCAGTGTGTCAATAACTATCCAGCATGAATGGATAGATGTGTCAAGAAAATACCTACCCGCCAGAGTCCCATTTCAGCTATGGAAAAGGTCTTTTGTTGTGGATCATAAAAGTCAAGACATCAGAAGGGAAGGAGAAAACAAGTGGAGAACTTAGTGGAGCGAATGAAGCCAAGGAGCTAATTCTGGGTCTTGTATGCAATGCAATTTCCAGTCTCTCAATGCAGCTGGACTGAAAGGAAACTTCTCAGTCTAAATATAGCATTGGCTGATTGCTATGTGCTGTGCAGTCATGCTGAAAGTTTTCTGTCCTGATGGCCATGTGAGTGGGCGGCTCTTTGCAACCAGGCACCAGCGCCGTGCATTGCTGCGTGAGAGGATTTCCTGCTGCACTGAGTAATTTATGCCAAGAGCTTGCAATAGTCAAAGGCTTTGTTTCAAACTGCAGTCTCTGCAGTCTTGGACATGTCTGCTCATGGACTTTAAAGGACAAAGTTTAGGTGATCACTTGACTTAGTGATTTAAAGCTTTTCTGTAGACTAAGTGTTCAGCAGGTCTCTGTTCACAGTAGTTGGGGCATTATTAGCCCACAGGGCCAGGCACAGCTGGTTGTGCATGGCATGAGCGTGTCCTGGAAGGTCCCATGGCCTCTCCCTCATCACCTAATGTTAAATGTGCTGCCATGGGGAAATACGATAGAATGAGTGAATGGAAGAACAGGATTCAACTTCTTGGATTGCCATGAATCTGGTCCTGTCCCTTATGGGAAAATAAGGGCTATCTTTGGGTAGGTGAATTAACTCAACAGAGTCTTGATTCTTCTGTCTTGTAAAGTGGGGATAATTTACCTTATCCTCTCCTGTAAATGGCTTTGAGATATCTGGATGAAAAGTTCTGGTTAAACACTGACTGTTATTTTTAGAGCACTCTGCCATCTGACTATGCCAGATGCAAATATTCACTCCTGTTTCTTCAAGAAAATTGAAGAACACAGAATCAGAAACTTGCGCCTTTTTTTTTTTTTTTTCTTTTCTTGAGAACTTTTTCACACAGATACGGAGTAATAGTGCCCTTTCTCCTTTGGAGTAGCATCTTCTGAAGACAGAGGAACTACTATTCCTTGCTCAGTTTCTGCTTTTTCATTGACCTTCTTCACTTCTGCAATGATTAAAACTAGAGCTTGCTAAGAAGAGGTCAGAGTTCTTATTTTGCTGTTTTAATTTTGAACTTCTGAGTCTCCCAGGTTTAAACTGTAAGAGCAGTGCCCGTATGATACAGCTGCTTGCCATATGTGCTGGAGGGAGGAACGTGTGATTGTGAGGAATATGATGACATCCAAATCAATAAAACATTCATCCCAAGGTGAATGGGTGTATCAGTTATATATTTAGACATTTGCTTTTACTGGCAGACTTAGAGCAATTTAAAAGCACAAAACCATAAGAAGAGGAAAGATCATAAGGGTCTGTGAGGGAGACTGACAGGGATGGAGGAGAGGGCTCATCATGAGCTACAGTGATGAAAACAGTGGGAGGTATAGATGAAGTGGAACCACTCTGAGGTTCTCCTTCTTGCACATACTTTATACTAAGAATGGCTGGTTTCCAAAGCCTTTTTTTATAACCAGGAATATCTGTTTTGTTATTGATTGTGTTTTGCTCCCTTAAACCCCCCGCCTTTGTTCTCAATTTGTTTCTCTATTCTCCATCCTGTGTCTCATTATCAGAGTCCAAAACACCCCTAAAACTGGCACAAAGTTAAAATTATACTGACGTAGATCAGTATCATATATCCTATAATATGACGTATAACCTAACAGCCCAGCCTAAGATAATCCTATGATTTTGACATATCCTAAGAGACCACTGTTAGATAAGCTTTTATCTTTGCCATATGTAAAGAAAGAACTTAGCATAAAACCAGCCTATGCCTTTGGTACTGCTTCCCTTGGGGTGAAGATTCTTCCTAGACAGAAAGGAAACAAGTCCTGTTTGGACCTTTCAAATAAAGCATCAGTGGATGTAAGCAGTGTAGAAATGTCCCTCTGAGGCTCCATAGAGCATGCACATCTGGGCTTTGGGAGGAAACACATAAGGATTTTCCATGAGAAGTAGTACCAATCCCTTTTCCAGCTTTTCCCTTCTGTTAACAACATCTACAGTAATGCTGAGCCTCTTCTGGTCAGCCTCTGCTGTGCACATCATGCCCAGCTGAATGAGACAGGGCTTTGGCCCCTTGGATTCCCAATTCTTTTGGGAATGTAACACATCTAGATACCTGAAGTATGGAGATATTTTGATATTCCAGAAGTATTCTTTCACTTGGCAGTATTATTCCAGCATGGTTTCAATCACATCACTGTAAATGTCTTCCATTTTTTTAGGCTAAGGAAAACATCAATCACCAAGCCAGGTAGTACATTTAGAGGATCAGGAATGAAGAATTGGCAAAAAATCCATAAAAGCAATTGATCAATAAGCAAATAAGCAATTGATAATATATCCAATAATAAATAGTTAAGGCACAGGTTTGAGCACAAATATGGTCCTTTAAAATCATTGATCTACATGTGAAGCAAAGTCACTGGTGTTTTTGTAGATCATTCAAAAACAGCATATCCAATTAATTTTAAAAAATAAAAATGTAGTGGGTGCCTAAATCTGTATTAATACCTGTGAGGAAACTCAAATGTACTACAAGGAAAAATGTCAGACAAAATCTGACTGGGTATAAGTGTTGAACGTATCATATAATGCTAATGTGTGAGGCAAGGCATGACTGTGTCTCTCTCTTCTACAGTAGCCCCCAGTGACCTTTTCCTTAAGAAACCAGAATCTGTAGTTGTGTTTGTTAATTGTAAAGATCATTCCCAGGAGTGGCCAATAACGTGCATTCTCTCATCATCACCTCTCCCATCTTCCTGGGAACCATCTCAGGTAGCTGAAGAGCTTGATGGTGACTTTCTGACTGCACAGTGAAGTATACAAAGGGACTGGCCCCAACAGGTGGGATCTGAAGGGTCATCCACCACATGTGGCTGGGATAGGCCTGGAAGGCATTTAATGGCCAAGCCCAGATTTGAGAGGAGAGTCAATACACTGTATAATTCACATATCAAAATGGAAATATGTATTTGTATGCAATTCCTAATATGATCGAGGTTTGCTGGTGGAGTTTTCTTCAAAGCAGCAGGTTTAATATCTTCTTGATGTTTGCCAGATGTATAGACCGATGTAGATCATCAGCTGGAGTGCTTTGTGCTTACAAGGCATTGTGGAATGCATATATTTACAGTGCCACATTAAAACTCAATTGGCTACTGCTTACCCTCAGAAGTCATGGTAAGCAAGATGCAAGTATTTAGAGAAAAGTCCATAAGGATGTGTTTATGCTCCAATGTGGAGCTTTAGATTGACTTCTAGTGAAAGACTGAAGCAATTTCAGAGTAATTAATGGTCTTTCTGTGATTGTTGAGGTGATCTCACCCATAGCTAATGATAGTAACATACATGCACATGAGAAAGATGTGGATCAGTCATGCAGCAGAGCAGATCCAGCATCTAGTTAAAATATGGAAGGATTGACAAGTGAGTCTGTATGGAAAGAGGGGTACTTAAGCAAAGCATCATGACTTCAGGGGCAAAAAAGAAGGGTGTGCTATAAAGATCATAGGTTTTATATTTTCTTTCCTGTTTTAAAATAATACTGGTTAAAACAACAGAGTTTAATGGCATTATATTTATAATTTACAATACCAATATATGTGAATATATATCTATATATCTCACTACACTTAATGCTAGAGAGTATGATTGTATCATTTGATCAAACTCTCTGCGTCTTTCTGTGCCTTAATCTTCATGCAGAAGACCCAGCTGGCCAAGGGCATCCTTTGTATCCTCTGAGAGTGCAGTTCTGTCCCAAGGTTGCCAATGTACAATGTCACAGAGGGAGGAGAAATGCACCAAACCAAACAATCCAAAACAACAACCCAAAAGCTAAACAGAAAATGACCAAATAAACAGAAGAACTCTTGAAATTGTTCATCAGGATGGAAAAATATTTTTCTGATTTCTTCAAACAAGCTGATGCTTGAAACAGAGCCACTTGCTAAATCCAGAGCAGTTGATACTCCTTGCCATCCCAGACACCCCAAATTCTCTAAGAATGGTGATTTAATGAATCTACACCCATAAGAGATCAAAAAATCCTTAATTTAGTGCCTATAACTTTAATGCCAGCAGCTGTCTGAGAACACACCGTAAAAAATTACTGAACTCTTCCAATTGATGAGGATGTGATCATCTCCCCACAGCGTCTTATTGCAGGTCTGATTGTGTAATCTGACCTTCCAGTTCATGAGCTTTTGGCAGAAGGCTGATGTCAGCAGTTCTGCTCACTCTCATCCCTGTGCTTGCACGGTGTGATACTCACCCATCAGAAAGCAAACCCTCACTCAGGCCTCATTCAATGGCAAGAGGAACAGAATAAAGAAAAAAAAAGTGGAGCCCTTGCTTGTTGTTGTCAGTGAGCTAAGCAAGAGAAAAGTAGAAATTGGCTTTAATTTGGAGCTTTTTAGCCATCATAATGATGTGGTTAGGGGAGTTCCACAGACTTTTTCCTAAGTGAAATTCAGTGGGTGTGAACAGATCCTGTGAATACATCAGTGAGTCCTGCCAGGGCTCCACCAAGAAACAGTACATCTCCCTGGAGCATGGCAGACTTTTCAAAAGCAGTAAATTGCAGATTTTGGTCCTTAAAGGACTTTGTTAATCAAAGCTTTACATCTGCAGATTTAAGCATTTATACAAGTTGAGCTTTTAGCTAATATTATTTAAATAGGGCTTGGAATGTTGTAGGCAGCCAAAATTAGTCTTTCCTCTTAACATATGGTATGGTATAACAGAACATCTAAGCCTTTAATCTTGCTAAGTAGGAGAGAGAGGTAGAAATCAAACATTTTTAAGTCAATAAGCAGCCGATAACAATATTATATGCATTTGAAGTACAGCAGCTAGTGTTGGAGAAGCTGTGTTTTTCAACTGCAAGGAAGAACTGTTGTATTATGGATTGCTCAACAAAATCCAGGTATTTAAAAAATCTCCTGGAATGAAAGCTAAACTTACACACATAAGACCAATGATTCCTTTTAGTGTTCTGCAAAAAAAAGTACATCTAAGTATGCCAAGCCATAAATAAGTCACACAGATCCAGTGTGTGACAAACCATTATAGAGTAAACCCACAGACATCAAAGGTTTTGTTCATGAAGTTAAGGACAGGCATTTAGTTTGCAGAGCCAGAACCCAAATTTCATTTTCTGTAAGTTGTTTATTCTTTGCCTTAGACAGAGATTCCATGAAGCAAATTGAAACTCCAAGGTTTCATACACAGCTTAAGGCCATTCTGATGTATTGATTTGAATTCAAGATGAAGAAAATCTCTACAAATTTTTCTCTAATTTCTCTGAATTTTTATTTTGAGCACAGTGGATTGCATTCCTTGCATCTTTGCAAACACTTTATGAGTGTTCTTAATTTCGTACAACCCTTTGATCTGTGTAACCATAAAAGTTTACTCTTGTGTGTTAACATTTGAAGGACCAGACACATCAGAGTAGCAATATGTGTTTACTTTGAGAAATAAAAAGGAACAACAATACCAGAAGCTGGAGTATTTCACAATCTAAACCCAGACAAATTCTCCTTTGGGGCACATCGAGCAAATCTCAGTTCCCACGCTTTTCTCCAAAGTAGCACTTGAAGTTTAACTACTGAAGTAACTAGGTAGCTGCTTTAAATGAGGATGTATGTTTTGAATGGCACTGCGAAATCTCTGCCTTTCTGAAGAACAGAACTCCAGGACTTTTTTTCTTCCACAGTGCAATGGTGGAAAGACACATCGGACTGCCTGGGTGTGCCTGGCTGGGACAAACCTGCCCATGAGGGGAAGGAAGTTTAGGGGAGAAAAAGAAGGAAGAATTAAAAGGAATGAACTCCTCAATAGCACAGCAACTGTGATTTGTGCCATTGAGAAGGGACAATTCTGCAGCTGTTCACTACTGTTTGGGCTGTGTCCTGCCTTGCTCTTCCCACCAGAAGGGGGAGAGAGTGGCATTGTGTAATCAGGCTTCTGCTGGTGCCCTGCGATACCACATCACTCCTATGTAGGAGAGAAACAACAAAACAAAGCAAAGCATGCATTTGCCTTGCTACATCTGTGCAAGACCTATAGATATCAGTCAAGGTGTGAATGGACTCTAAACAAAACAAATGAATAGATATCGTTCGTCTTCCATGGCTAAAATCGCATTTGTTTAAATACCTACCACTTGTTACTAAAGCTGTGCCAAATAGAAGATTGCACTTGGTAAAAGATAGAAGTAATGTTCTTAATTAAAACAGATTCTTAGAATATTTCATTTGATAAAGAAGTCTCAAGATAACTTTGTTCCCTAATGAGGCAGTCCTGTTGATTTTGTATTAATCCAGTAGATTTTTGTCGCTTGGAAACCATCCGCCCCTCCCCAGCTATAAAGCCTTTGATTGCTCTTTTTATCTTTAATTCATTTTCCTCTGGCTTCATTTAAAAAAATAATTTCCTTATCTGCTGTTCAGCCTCTGCTCAGTCCTTGTCAGAGATGTGTTTCTTCTTTGACACTATCAGCATTAGTACATTTGCTGAAGTTAAACTATCTCTGTTGTCTAGAAAGTGGTTTCTTTGCTGGCTCTAGACTTAAAAGAAAAACAAAAAAAAGCTTGGCAAACGTCTTTTTAAATGATGCCTGGTATTTAATGAAGCATTCCCAGCTATAAAGGATGTGACACCACAGGTGAATTACAAAACTGACATTAAAATCTGAGTTGCTCTCAGAAGTCTATTTTTGCCTTCCTGACACAGTGGTCCCATCCTGACACTGCTGCCTCCTCTCTGCCAAGCAGTAGCAGGCAACGAGCCTTTCATGCTGATTTCTCTGTGGAAGATCAATCAGTAATGGTGAAACTGGGTATAATCCAAGAGTAACTGTGCTTCATTTGGTGTCTTGGGCCAGAGGCAGTCAATCAACAAGCATAATAAAAATTTCTCTCTGTGTTTTCCAGAAAAAAATCAACTGCATTTAATCAGGACCAAACCAGAGTAAAGCCTTTAGCTTTTCACATAGTATGTTACCCATATCTCTTCTTTCTATACAGAATTTGGCACAACCTAAAAACTAACTGTCCCATGCTTCATCTTAGATATTTGCTGGCATACAGAGACAGGTGCAGCCCTGCCCCACACACAGAGGAATTCAAGAGCCCTATTTAATTGTCCACTTGCATAATGCTGTCTCTAAAATGTATTTCTTTATGAAACATGTATGTTACTTCAGCCTCAGATTTCACAGATCCTGCTGTAAAGGATGGTTAACAGCCTGAAGAACAAAGCAAATTTTCAAGAGCCAGAAATATCTGCATGACAACATATTTGTGAGATTTGTGTGATGAGGGGGGGGATTTCAGCACCATAATAATTTTTAAGTACATTTAAAAAAAAAGAAATAAAATCTTCCTTTCTCCTCAATGGAGCAATGTTTCAAACTAGGAGGCATGGAGGTGCAAAAATCCTTTTGGCCAGGAGTGCTTTCCTCTGCAGGACATATAGTACTGTTTAAGCCTCACAGGACATGGTGACATTCATACAGCAATTTTCCAATCCTGTCTTGTGTTGTTACTAGATATTTCTGCCCTTCTCTGTTTGCACTGGTGGAGGGAGGGAATGAAAGAAGGAGGAGGACACACTTCTAGAATGAGATAATTTTTTCCCACTGACTGAGAATAAAAAAGGCTGAACTGAGTTCTTTGAACCCTCCAACATACCATGAGTGTCAAAAATAAGACAAAGCTGGGAAGAATAAGAATGAGCCACCTCTGTCAGAATAGAGGAAATAAATGCAACGCAGGTTCAGAGCACCATTTGGGAGAAAGGCACAGGGGGAAATGGATACTAATTTCTTTTCATTTACATCTGCTAAATGAAATCAACTTCACTCCCAGAAGGCAGCTTGAAAATAAGACAACAACATTCCTGGTTAGATAATAAAAAAGGATGGGAAAGATATTCAAAGAACTGATCTTTTTATGTGTGGGTATGTCCATAAAAATGGGCAGGGGGTGTATGTTGAATGGCCCAGACATAAACCATCTGTGACTTGGAAATTACTGAGCTGTCCTAGCACCCAGTTCTAGTGTAAATAGGCACTAAAACATCCTAATGTGCTGTGTGGTGTCTGAAATGGAGATAGATTTTGCCTGTCTTCTCAGAGAATAGACAGAAAGAGGTCATCCCTTCCATACAGTCACGTGCAGCATTATCGTTAGCTCATAATGCACATTAGCCAACTAAAAGGAAACATTTCCAGGAAAGTAATGGATCTGTTCCTCTGGTTCAGTAGCCAACTTTTTTCTTTTGTTCCCATGATGATTAGTTCTCATAACATATGAGAAAAGTAATTCCCATTGTCTAGAAACATTAAATAACCATATCATTAGTAGTTCAACACTTGGCAATTTGTAAACTAGGTATTAACACTCCAAAACAAAGATTCAGTGGCTATCTAAGACATTGCAACAGAACTGCATGGCCAGTTTTGCCTTTGAAGTACTGTGAAGGGAGAAAGAGAGCTTTTTTTTTTCTTTTGTAAATTAAATATTTTTCTGGCAACATTTAAAAACATTTAAACATTTAAAAAAACATTTAACAAAAAAAAAAAAATCTTCTCTTTTTAATGACAACTCTGGATTTTCTTTCACCAGCTTTGCATACAATTCAGATGCTTCCACCTCCCAAACAAGCAATGAAGATTTGGAACTGCAGACAAATCAGTGTTTGGTGATATGCTCAAAAAATCATCAAGGAACTTA
This sequence comes from Oreocharis arfaki, assembly GCA_013398015.1. NCBI lineage: Eukaryota > Metazoa > Chordata > Aves > Passeriformes > Paramythiidae > Oreocharis > Oreocharis arfaki. Next base: position 812,047 of record VZRR01010711.1, on the reverse strand, counting down.
GAGTCCATCCAGCAGTTCATGAGCCAGCTCATTATACCTTTGCTAAGAACCATACACAACTTTTTGATTTTCTTTTACTGGAGCCTGGCCCCAGAAATGGTGTCAACAGCAAGGCAAGAGCAAAAAGACGAGTTTAGAGCTCTCCTTCTGAGATGGGGTTACATGAACCTGACTCCACATTAGGTAGTGGGGACAGCAAAAGTATCTAATTTTCTGAGGAAGATGGGAGAGCAGGCCAGCTGGCAGCTCCTGAGGACCACAGGGAGCAGGAAAAGAGCCAACTGGAGCAGAGAGACTGTAGACTCGGGAGGTGCTTGGAGAGAGACCGTGGGAATGGGCAGAGGGAAGGCTGCAGAGGAAGGTGGGAACTGTATTCCAGAGCTCTGGTTGACATGAGTAGGGAGCTTGCTTGCGACTTGATAAGACATATCTGACGTGCTGGTGAAGGGATTTGGGAGTAGAGGGACAGGAAGTAAAGGAGAATTTAGCTATGACTTTAATGAGTGGAAAAGCTAGAGTTGGGAAAATCATAGAGCATAGAGCCAGCATAAAGAAGCAGCCAAGAACTGAATCTGAGTTCTACTGGAAGGAATTGGTAGAATTTTGAATTGCAAAAAGGAATAATTGACTCCATTTAATGACAGGGCTCACATCAGAAATAGTTATGCCAGTTTTTATATGGAGGCAAATATTTTGCTGTATAGCTGCACACCAACCTGCACAGAAGTGGTAATCTCACAAGTTCTCACAATGTTTTAAATCATGCTCCTCCAAGTTAATATAATGTGAAACTTGATCTGTACTATAATTAATTAAAGTTTAGAGCAGCTTAGCTAAAGAAGCATGGAGTTTGAAAGTGTATAATTAGAAATGAATTGCTTTAAAAGCCAGTATTTTATTATCATAAAATATATTATGAGAGCAAATGTAGGTGGTGTATTACACAACAGATCCGGTGACCATAACAATCTCTTCTGGCTTTAGTATGCAGAATATTTATAGAGGGAGATCGAAATCTGATACTCTGAAGGTTTTGTTCTGTTCGGGATTGGCTTCTTAGCTGATTTTAAGGAGATGCATGGGCAGAGCCAAGTTCAAAAATAGATGTGAAAGATTGATGTGTGAAGTGTTTCTCTTTGGTGCCACAGAAAGGCCTTACATAAAACTAGGTCAGCTTTCCTTCAGTAATGGAAGGTGAGTCTCACCAGCTTTGCTAACTTCTGCCTGCTCTAGAGGAAGTCCCATTTGCCACTCGATTGTGCCTAAAATTAGGGAGATTGAGTCTCTCAGTAGATGCCTTGAAAGGCACTAATTTTTCCCCAACTGACGGCACAGGAAAAGTAGTAACTTCCTTTAAAGCGACTTCCCTTTCAGGAATATACTGTTATCTGGATCCTTTGCTGAAGGGTCTGCCATGAAAATCTTGCTCAGCCATCCCACTGACGTCCTATCCACAGAGACAACTTGAAGCAGCATTTTGTCTTAGGTCTGGCATTTGTGAAATACTAGTTAAACTACCTCAGATATCATTAGATGGGTGCCAAGGAAATTTAGGAAGAATTCCAGTTCGATGAAAGTAGTTTTCCAAAAATCTGTACATTTTGGACACTCACAAGTGGATCAGTTAAGGAATTTCATGAGATATCTGCAGTGCCAGAAGATGTTGGCTTTTTGAGATTCAGGAGCCCAGTATGTGTGAAATATCATGTTTTAGAAATAAGAGCAGAATCATATATCCAAGGTACTGAATTACTAATATTTTTAAAATGCATAGCATTATCTCATAATGAGTCTGGTCTTTGTGTTCCCTAGTCTATATTGAAAAACTCCCCCCCAACCTTTATTTTCTTAAAATTTTGCTCTATTTTCAAAAAGTTCACTGATAACCTGGGCACAGTTTGATGCCTATGTTTCTCCACTAATCACAGCTAAAAGTTCTCTTCTCATGCTTTGTGAAAAACAAAGTCAAAACAGAATATTAGGGGGAGTCAGACAAGCAACATGCAACAGGACTAGGAGCTGAAGCCAGAAAACCTTGTGCTTTCATTGCAAGGTCTCTCTCCTCCTCCAGCCCTTTTTAGCAGAAATGCCTAACACCTTGGTGCTTTCAGCAGGTTTCCATACTAGGCACATCTCTGGAGGTCAGAGGAGGGTGGGAAAAGCTTTGTCAGTGCGTGGGAGGGCCCTGACAGCTGCAGGCGGAGCTGGGGCCCATCTAAATCCGTTTGGCAGCCCTTGCTGTGCTCTGGCCTCTGGAGATGGTGACCTGGAATGCAAAGCCTCCTGCTTTGTGTGGTCTCGTGCCTACACATGCTGCACGAGCCTAATGCTAGTCTTGCTAGAAGAGGTAAGTTATAGAAATTATTCAGGTATGCAGAAATCTTAATTAAAACCCATGAGCTCAGCACAATCCATAAATGTCTTGGTCTAATTTTTGGGATGAAAATTGAAAAACAGGAGAAGAAACTACAAAATAAAGGAAAGAATTATCTTACTACAGCCAGTTGCTGTGAAAAGAGTAAATATGTCTTCATTGTAACTTTGAAAAAGGAAAGTTTTGGCCTGGTCTCTATTGTAGCATTATCTCAGGCTAAGAAATAGGGTGATGAATTTGTTGGGATACTCACTGGAGAAACTGCTTGATTGCAATCTGGCCTGCTGCTTAAGGAAAATCGAGTTCTCATCAGGCAACAAGCCTGTATAAGTTAATAAGCTTTAATAATAGCACCTCATTACATTTTTATAAAACTGCCTGGGAAATGAATGCTGGAAATACAAAGGAAAGCTCTAAGGGATCACAGTTATAAAGCAAAGATAACAATATTACAGCATTTCAAAATAATGCATACACTATACTGGATACCACACAGAATTCAGTGACTGGGATTAAGGCCAAGTAAGCTTTTTTTGAATGGATGTCCAAAGCAGATGGGAGACCTGACTCATGCTTTGGAATAGAAAAATGATTTCTGGGACAAGGTGTTTGGGAAGCCTGATAGCCAGAAAATTAGAGGGTACTAGCGTCTGTGAATGCTGATATATGGTAACAATATTGTGGTCACTATTACAAAAGTCACATTTGCCAGCAGATAATACTAATGATAGTCATACTTTTTGTATCCAAGGCACACCACTTCTTTCCCATGGATTTTTATTACCTCTGTGCAGTAACTGTTGACAAACATTTACGTTTTTGAAAAATGATGAGCCCCGTGTTTGTGAACTTAGAGACATTGCTGTTCCCCACAGCTGGTCATTAATCAATGCTGTGGTGAAGAAACTCTTAGACTCAGTGGAGGTGAGAGCAGTGGAGAACACTTTTGAATAGATACATGAGCAAACAGCACGCACTGCAGAAAATAATGCTTTTATCAGTGAGGTCATTCACATTGCTTGTAGTAAGGATCTAATTTAGGTGTTTTGTATGGGAGCCAGGGCTCCCAAGCCTGGCTGATGGAGAAAAGCGCCTCTGGAGGATGATGCAGAATATCTGAGTTGTACTGCAATTAGGATATTAATTTCGATTCCTTCTTGTCTCCATTTGCTATAATCAGAACCTCAGCAGGTACCTAAATTAAGGGATTAAAATTATATAAGACAAATTACATTCCCTCTGCTCCAGTGTGTTCAGTGCCATGAAATGTCTCTGGGGGCTGTGTGTGCTCCATACTTCATAGGATTGTTTAGTACATCGGGGCAGAATTCCTCCGATCCTGTGTCCTCAGGGGTAGTGCTGTATTTTAATTAGTGTATCAAATTTGTCAGGTTGTCACGGTCAATTGCTGACTAGAGATGAGGCTTTCATGTGGCACTCACTGACTCTTCTGGAATAGCAATGTATCTTATATTCATCTCATTTGAGAGGTTTCTTATGTGAGATTTTGATGACAACTCTGAACATGTGTGGCTAATTCTTGCCTGATAGAGTCTGGCTGTTTTGTCTTTGAGGAATGAAGTCGTAAGAGATGGACTCAAACCAGAATGTGACACATTCCTTGGAGGTGGAGAGATACTTCTTCCACCCTGCTGAGGAGACCTGAGGGCAACACCAGAGCCTTGACATTGAAACATTTCAGAAGGCAAGGTTCACATCTCTGACTTCAGCCAAGAGTGAGCATGAGTGCTCATTAAATATTAAATAATAGTATGGTTCAGATCTGAATCCAAACTTCTCATCTTGCACCATTCCAGCTAAACTGGTTATGAACAGGAACATGGCTCGGAAACCCCTTTGAACTTTGGAGGAATTTTGGTTCTGGATCTAAAAGTTGAGTTCAGTAGTGTGTAGCAAGGGCTTTCAGTCAAAAGGGAAGCATGAAAAGAAATAATTTAGGATTATTTTTGTAACTTATTTGAGTAAACAACAGAGAAAAAAAGTCAAGTAATCTGTGACTTGTATTCTAATTGCCAAAAATTATCTAAAAATACAAAAAAAATATGAAACAGGCTTGTATGAGTACACTTGAACTACTATTTTGCAAAAGTTTTAACTGTGGAAAAAAAAAACTTTATAACACCACCTGCTGTTCAGCTGGTTTTGACCTGACCCCTTTCTCCTTTTCTTGTTATTATAAACAGTGAGCTCTTTAAGTGAGAGCTGTTTAAAGGATAGGGGGCTGTAAGTGTTCCTTCCTAGATCCCAGATGCAGTGGGAGACTGATGGGCTTTTTGATCTTTATTTTATGAGTGTCTGATAAATTGCCTCTGGCACCTGGCAACTGAAATTTCACTATCTGAAAACTAACCCTTATGTCAAACAATGTGGCCAGTCTCATACTCCAAGTTAAAGAGCTGTATGCATTTAAGTACAGGATGTTTTCCAACATTCAGTACAGTATGTGGTGAAGCCCTGCTTCCCATATTATTATTAGACAGATCCTCAGCTGATGTAAATTGGCATAGCCCCATATGATTAAAGGAGCTGAACTGTTTCACATCAGCTGGCAACCTGGTCCAAAGTGCAACACATTCTTTTGATTTAAAATAGTATTTTGTATGTGATTCTTCAAAGGTTGGTATGGTTCAACTTTTTCAATATATTGCTCTGCAGCCTCTGTTTTTTGTTTCTGAGGCAAGTTTAAAAAAAAAAAAGTATTAAGATAAAGGATCATGGGTAGTGTTTTCTGGTTTGCTTGTTTGTTGGCTGCTTTAGATGGAAACTGAACTATCATGTATTTGAAATCAAAGTCTCAAATGGTGCTCTGGGTAATGACTACCAAACAGTGTCACTACTTGTGCCGTAGGGGAAGGCACCCTGGTCCCAACTTTGTTTCTCGTGTGTTTCGGTAAGTGATAGGAAAACTCACCTTTTTTGTCAGAATTGAAAATATCAGCTACAGGTCTGCCTGAAATACTGGGGTTTCTGTCTAGTAGTAATCCCAACATTTCATGTTTTTCTCATCCTGTTTTGCAACAAGGATTTGTGAGGGAGAACAACAGAAATGGAGGAGAGGATTTATCATGAGGAACAGTGATGAAAACAGGGAGGGACATACAGATTAAGTGGAACCACTGTAAGGAAATAAGTGTAGAGGCAGGAATTCACATATTTAAATAAACCAGAACATAGTGCAGTCCTGAGTAAGAGGTTATAGGACCATGAATGCTCCATGCATGGGCAGCCGAGGGTGGCTCAGAGGTCTCTGCTGGGCTGGTGAGTGGGAGGAAGGTTTTGAATGCTCCCTTAATCAGGGGAGTTTGGAATTGTCAGCTGGGTGAGACAGAGCATTAAATCTGAAATAAAGCAAGAAACACGAAGTAACTCAAGAGCCTAATCAGCATAGTAAACTGTCTATATGGGTAATAGTAAATGCTAGGTTTCTTTTCTGCAATCTTGAAAAGACTTGAAATCTGAGGTCGCTCAATAAGAACATGGGTATGAAGTAAGATTAAGTTTATATTTTTTTAAGTTGATACATCTCCTTCTGCAGGATCCATTTCCTGTAACAGGCATCCAAGTGACACTGGTGTGACTGAATCTATAGCCCAGCCCCATGCACAGACATAATTACTTTCTGTTGACTAAGACACATCCAAATTTTGTTTTTCTCCAGTGAGGAACATGCCCTCACCTTCTACATGTGCCTCTGCATTGCTTGCTGCCATCCTCCACCACCCGAACATGCCCCGAGGAAGAGCTGGGCACTGACTTTGGAAGGATGACTGCATTCACCACCCAACACTGGAGTGCAGGTTAGATGGCTCCATAGGAGACATCGTGTTGGAAGATGACATCCCACCCAGCGTGCTAATAAAATGGTTCCTTTTACAGGAAAGCTCATGCTGGCAAATTGTCTTTGAAAACAATACTGTTTGCTTAGAGCAGAGCATTCTGTGTTTCCTCGCAGGACAGGCAGTGTGGCTGGCAGCGTGGCTGGGGGAGGGCTCCAGACATCTGAGCCCTGGTGCAGGCTTTGCCCCTGGGCTTGAGCGGGGATCCGGACAAGCACCCCTGGAATTACTTTGCATCTCTTTCTACCCCCAGCCTTGCCTGTTAAATTGGGATAATGTAAAACCTAGCACAAATTAAGCCTGGAGCTTAGAAGAGGCTGTTAGTTGCTACTGAAGCACAAATGAAAATAATCCATAATTCTTCCATAGAACATTTAAAGCAAACAGTCTGGGAAAGAAACAGCCACATTTTACTTCACTAAAAGATCACATAGGACAAAAGGAAATGCAGATGTTCTTACTGAACTGTCTTATGAGTTGTTGACTAGTTAATTAATCAAAGTTGTCTAGTGATTTATTGATTAACAGCTTCTGCAGTCATGGACACGTCAAATTTCACAATGGAAAATTTAGCAATGGAAAAAGTCTGGTCTTTTAGCTCTTTCCTTAATCAAGACAGAGAATGGCATGAGAACTGAGGACATTTCATGTATTAAGCTTATGCCAGGCAATCTAATTATGTGATAGTATTGCTTAGGCAATTTTGATTGTTTTTTCCATGCAGCTTTTTTTCAAATGGAACAATTGTTTTTTCATATTTTAACAGTAATAACAATACCCCCCATATAAGAAGTCCTCTAATGTCTTTAAGTACACGTAGATAAAAGTATGCAGTATTTCCTGTGATTGTAGTCACATTCGGTAGTCTAATAAAGAATAAATCCCAAAGGAGTTACCTTTCCTGTAGTTGGGAAAGCACAGTACTTCAGGTGGGGTCTCATCAGAGTAGAGTAGAGGGGGAAAATAATTTCCCTCAACCTGCTAGACACACTGCTTTTGATGCAGCCCAGGATACAGAATCACAGAATGGGCCTGGTTGGAAGGGACCACAGTGGGTCAGCTGGTCCAACCTCCCTGCTCAAGCAGGGTCATCCCAGAGCACACAGCACAGGATTGTGTCCATATGGTTCTTGAGATTGGTTCTTGATGGTTCTTACCTCCATTGAGGGAGACTGTACACCTTCTCTGGAAAATATGTTCCAGTGCTTGGTCACCTTCACAGAGCTGCTTTTCAGCAGGTTGGCCCCCAGCCTGTAATGGTGCCTGGGGTTATTCTTCTCCAGAAGCAGAACCCTGCATTTGCTTTTCCTGAATTTCCAATTGTTCTTCTCTGCCCATCTCTCCAACCAGCCTAGGTCCCTCTGAAGGGTAGCACAGCTTTCTGGGATATTGGCCACTCCTCCTGGCTTTGTGTCATCGGGGAAATTGCTGAGGAGGCCTCTACCCCTTTCTCCAAGCAATTGATGAATGAGTTAAACAATGCTGGGCCCAGAATCGGACCTTGGAGGACACCACTAGTGAAGGCCTTCAACTGGACCCTGTGCCACTGATCATGACCCTCTGGGATCTGCTGTTCAGCCAGTTCTCAATTTACCTTTATCTACCTCACTCCCCTCCTCAGTTTGCCTATGAGGATGTTGTGAGAGACAGTGTTGAAAGTGTTGCTGAAATTGAGGTAGACGATATCCACTGCTCTCCCTTTATCCATCCAGGCAGTTGTTTCATCTTAGAAGGCAATCAGGTTGGTCAAGCATGATTTACCTTTAGTGAATACGTGCTGATTACTCCTGATCACCTTCTTGTCATCCATGCAGATAGAGATGGCCTCCAGAATGAGGCGCTCCATCGCCTTTCCAGGGACTGAGGTGAGACTGACTGGCAGGTAGCTCCCCAGGTCCTCCTCCTTGCCTTTTTTGAAGACTGGGGTAACATTTGCTTTCTTCTAGTTCTTTGGCACCTCTACTGATCTCCATGACCATATGGTCGGCTTCCTGTGCTGTGGGTGTGCATGGCTAGGTCATATCGAGCTTTTTGTCCACCAACACTCTCAAGTCTTTCTCCCCAGGGCTGCTCTCAATCCATTTTCCATTCTCTCCCCATTCTCCAAGCCTGTACTTGTGCTTGAGATTGCTCCAGTCCAGGTGCAAGACCTTACACTTGGCCTTGCTGAACTTCACGAGGTTCACATGGGCTCCCCTCTCAAGCCTGTCAAGATCCCTCTGAGTGGTCACTCATATATTATAAACATCTCTCAGGAAAATAGTGCACTACACTGGGTGAGACATTTTGTATCATGCAGGAATGTCCTCCAGCAAAGCATGGAGAGGTCAGAAGGCTCATCAAAAGATATGATGACCCTGTCAGAAGAAGTTTTCCTAATAGTGTCCCAGTATCAGCAACTGGTAGAAAGTTCGGTGTCTGGTTTCATAACTCCTCAACAATGCTAGGTCTGTTTATTGTATTGCACTCCATTGTTTCATATTGTATTGTATTGTATTTCACAACATGTTATTGTTTTACATGTTGTTATTTATACAAGTAAATCTGATTCCAGAAGAGGAAAGGTGATTTGAATTTGACTTCATTATCTCTTCCTGGCTTCTGGAGCAGCCCACTGGAACAGCCCCCAGCTCAAAGTTAGTGTGGCCCTGATGCTACTCATTTTGACACAAGTGCTGAACTAATCTTTAGCTCAGTAGGTGCTGAGGGAATTCCATCAGATCATTTACACACATCCGCACTTAATGAACTTAAAAAATGAGGTAACACCATTTTAATGGCAGAAACTCTCAGATTCTTGAGCTGATAACTTGGTTTGAGAAGTCAGTTACCGTTTTCCCAATGGGAAGAAAGAAAATTTTTTTTTTCTGTTAAGTCTTATATCTGGATATTTGATCCACGTATTTTTTTAAATACAACTTTGATTTACCTATGATAAAAATAATCTGAAGAGCTTTTTCTAATAAAAAAAGTGAAGCATACATAAAAAAAAAGAAAGGGTATCTTAAATATAAACATTAGAAAATGCAAGTAATCTGAAGGGATAGGCCTATTTTTAGGAGTATAGGGACAAAGCCTTGTGCATATATGTGTCCTGTATTGCAAAGATAAAACTTCCAAATAAATTAGTAGGAAGGAATTACTGGAATAAGCTAAGAAAATGTAACTTAATTAAGGAGTCTACTTTTCATGTTCCAACCATGACCACATTGTTGTCTTCTTTTAAATACTTGGACACTAAATAGAATTTTTAAAGTGATATTTTTAGGCAGTTTTGCTCAGTGACTAGCTTGCTTTCTTTGAACCAGCATTTAATTTGTCTTTGAGCACAAAATTTCTTGTGACGTCCACAGAAGCATTATGAGTAGTACAGGTGTAGGATTACACACATTAATTATGTACATTAATTTATCTGAAGATTAAAAACTTACAGTGAAAAGACAGAAATTTATTCTCCTCCAAAATCATAGGAGAGACTTCTAATGAAGATTAAAGTCTGAAATGCACAAAGAACTACTCCTGTATCTGTATTTCTGATGCCTTAAGCCTCCACAGGATAATAGGCTCTTTCATAGGGTGACAGGCGCTTTCCTCTGGGGACCACAGAGACCACAATGCTCTCATCTATCTATTAGCAACCAGCAGGGAAAGTTTATATCTGAATGATGAAACAATGCATGGTCTTCAAAATCCTCTCCTCCTTTATTCTCTGTTGCCCAGGAGTAATTTTCTCCAGTGGTCAGGTTTTTTTTCTGTGTGTGCATTTTATTTGACTTACCCGAGCCTCGCTAATCACTGTGGTGATTCAAGTCACTCATCTTCCCGAGTTGCAGCCTGCCTAAAGCAAGCACTCGACACAGGCACCTCACTTAAATCTGCAAAGAGAGGTGGAGTGAATCAGGGTCTTCCACTGCTACAATTAATAATAGTTTGGCTCTTGCTCTGTAAAAGCTTGACATAGTATTTATTACACCTATGGGTTGCAAGGGATCTACTCCAGCAGTTAAGATTACACCCAGAGTTCACAGGATTTGGCTCTGATGTTTCATACATTCTGTAATGCATGCTACACAAAGGGGGGGTGGGGGGTGTTTGGCTCAGAAATGGAACATTTCTTAATCGAAATAGGAAACAAACACAGGAGCTTCTCTTTGACACCAGCCTGCAGACCCCCATTAGGAGGCACATGGCATCAATGTTGTGTAATGTCTGAGATGTGTGAAGAGGAATGGTCTTGGGTTCAGCTTAGTTTTGCAGCCTGAACTGTGATCCTGGTCCTAGCACACTCTTGGGAATGGAGGAGAGATCCAGCTATTGTGATCCCCAGAGACATCTCCAGAGACACCCACCCACGTACCCACCCACCTTATTACCCACCTACCT
>VZRR01010711.1:780473-801282 GCA_013398015.1 Oreocharis arfaki | reverse complement strand
ACCTACCCACGTACCTACCCATCTACCTACCTACCTACCTACCCACCTACCTACCTACCCAGCTACCAGGGCATCCAACCACTGCTTGGAAAAGCAGCAAAGGCCATAGATAAGCGGAGACTTCTCAGTTGCACATTCTGTTTTTCGTTCCTTGAGGACCTTCCTACCTGTTTTTTCATGATTTTCTCACCTTCCTTTTCTTTGTTTATTTCTCTCTTTTCAGGGGGAGCTGAAGAAAATGGAATGAGACTGTGGAGTTTCCTGAGTGTTCCCTTTCCTCTCACTAGCTTTGTGCTGTAAGAGGACATGTCACCCTCTGGTCCTGAGCTGATATTGGGTTGAGCAGTGGCTTTGAAAGTCCAGGTCCGGCAAGAGCCTGAGCAAGTCCAACCTTTGATCAGTCACACAGCACCGTAGGTGATGCGGCATCACAGAGTCAGGGACTGCACTTTTCAGTCAGGGGTTACCTTTAATCTCTAATTTGGCAAAACAAAACAAAGCAAAGCAGAAATTCTCCTGAAGCATTTAATTTTTGCCTTTAATGCCAGAGAGCTTAAGTGTGGCAGTTTGGTGATGTGCTATGCAAATTAAAGCTGTGAAAAAACAAAACTAGTTAAACAAAAGTTTTTCTGTAGCAGGTAATTATTCTTAGCTGTTTCCACATGCCTCCTTACATCCACGAAACTCTGGTACATTACGATGAAAGACTTATTTCAGAACTCACACATGCACTATTTTGTTAGCAGTAGAAGCACAAGCAGAACATCTGGGTGCCAAGTTCAAGCAAAGTGCAAGATTTTTTTCTGAATTCAATGTTGGTGTGTCCCATCATGTAACTATGATATATGATAAAAGGAAAAATCACAGCCAAACTCAACCTTGTTCAAAGCAAGGTGCTAGTGAAAGGATGGGATGGAAAATAAGTACTAATGGATTAATGTTCCATGATAAATGTTTTATTATAAAAGCTAGTGAGTGATTAGATAATTCTTGCTTCCAAAAGCAGGGTTTAAATATTTCTGCTTGGCTAGAAACCAAAATAAATACATCACTTAACTATCTGGTTTATAGGAACATCTATATGAATAAAAAAGTAATAGAGACTTGGTTCCTTTTGTACAGTAGGTGTAATAAATAGCCAGCTATAGCAATGTGCTGCTTACTGTTTGGAGCTGTTATGATACATAAAAAGAAGTTATTACAAGTATTAAAGGTGCAGCCAGAATTCTCCTCCATGCAACAGAGCTCCACTGTTACTAATTAAAATAGTTTTCAAAGGGTTGCACAGTAAAAGTTCAGATAAAAAAAAATCTTCCTCTTTAAGGAAAAGGAAGATACAAACATAGAAAAAACACTGAATATTTAGATTTATAAAATTTATACAAACACTTGAGCCACAACAATTTTCATTTCCACCAGTACAGCAGATTTTGAATACAAATGGACTTGTCAAAAGGATATAAAGATATTAAGTATAATTCCTTATAAAACTTTGTTTCTGTAGATATCTTGATTAATTAATGGATCTCAAAAGACTTATGGGGGAAATTATTTTATCCCTGTTTTGCTGGGGAAGAAGTCAAAGTATTCAGAAATAAACCAGCTTATTCAGCACCCTCCAACATGTCAGACTGCAGATGTCCCAGGTCCAATTTCATACCCTGTTTAAAGGATCATGATAGCACTGATTGCCTTGGTAATACTTGATGCAAATGCTTGAATAGACACTTGATGCTTTCTGATTAAGGAAGTGTCTTTAGAGGGGCAGTGTCCTCAAATCAGATCAGTGATGCCTTCTGTGCAGTTTTCTCAGAATAACCAATATAATTTCAAATAGCATCTACAAGAATGCAATCTTGGAGGCCTGACTGCACCTTGAGGAGAGCTGTAGGAGAAAAGGCAGACCCTATCACATGAGTGAAAATACTCTCCTCCTGTGTACAATTGCTGAAACATGGATAAGAAGGTCAGAAAAAATGATGCAAAGTCTAAGTCAGAGATGCGTTTGCAGTCACAGTTCATTGACTTAACAGAGAACGAACACAGGAATGTGTGAGTTATGGAGAGGAGGACACAAAAGTTACTTTACTGGAGCATCAAATTAAGAGTAAAGCGAAACAATGCAGGGAAACATGCTCATGCTCTTTCTTTCTGTCAGCTTAGCATCTAAGTCTGCACTCTGCTTCTTGTTGAACACCCTTGATTTTGTTCATTTCACTCTGACTTGCCTGGGTTATTGAGGGATGGTCCAAGTGCCAAGAGAATATAAAGGACATGAAAAACAGTCAAAGCAACCATAAGTTGATCAGTAGATATTCACACTAAAGTCACCCATTTTTAAAGCATGACCTTATGCTTCTGTAACATTACAACACTCCCAAATACTAATCTTAAGAGCTCAGGCTAGTCTCAATATGAAAGGCAAACAGAGCATTCTCTTAGTCCAGGCAGCCTAGGGATAAGTGTATGTTTATGCATTTTTCTTCTGGCTGTCTAGAATTCAATATTTAATAAATATATTTAGTACATGGTGTCTGCTGACAGTGAGATGCTGGATGTGCTTATGGGTTGTTACTCTGTCTGCAGTCTCACCACCTTGTCCTGTGCACAGGATCAGAGAACAGGAACATGAGTGGACCTACTGAGTCCGAGTTCCCTGGACTTTGGAGAGATTGTCCTGGCCAGAAGTTTTGGGCTCAGGCAGACTAGCCCTAAAACTGAGCAAATACAGGGGTCCCCATTCTGTGCTGAAGTCTGTGCTATCACAGCTGTGCTGCAAACAGTCCTCAGATACTCCTTAAAATGCTTACTCAGGAATGTCTACTCACCCTACACTCACTCCAGTGTAAACACACCCTTAAAGCAGATGTAGAACATGCCCCAGAGGGAGATAATGCAACACCCAGGGATGGCTGGAAAATAGAGCAGCCTACCTGCAGTCACTCTGCCCTGCACTTTCATACTAAGATGAAGGTCAGACTTCAGCTTGGTGCAAAGCTAGTGGAGTATGACGGCCACATAAAATATGATATAATAAACATATGGGAGTGTTGCTTTCTTCTGCTGCTATCAGTCTTATGTATGTCTGTGGAACGAAGATTTGGCCTGTGTTATATTGCCCTACAGTAGTTTTACAAACAAGGTAGATTTATATGGCTTTGGAGTTAAGCTACTGCTGCAAAAACAAGTCCTGTAGAAATGTTTGGTGTGAGAGTATTTATAGAGAGGCTACACCGGTTTGTTTTGTATTAATGCTGAGGCTCTTTTAAAGTTATGCAGAGCATAATTCTTTTCCATTTCTGCTAAGGGAGGGGTTGAAAATTATACTTTTAAGGAAACATCCCCAGTCCCAATATCCCTGGCTTAAACTAAACCCTTTTGTGAAAGTACTTGAATTAAGCTGTGCACTGAAAGCCAATAGAGGAAACTCTGTATTGAATTGTCTTGCATGCAAGCTACCAGGAAATGCAGCTGGTGAATCTGTGCAGCACATCCATGAGTAAAGATACATCGCCACCACTGTAATTTAACACACTATTTCCTCTGAAGTTCAATGAACACCAGAATTGGAGTTCGATGGGTGCTGAAGCCTATTTCACAAAATTACCTGAGCCTCCAGGTCCCATATAATTAAAATAGGAGCTGATTGCTTTGAATAACTTCTATCAAACGGACCCAAATTTTGTATCTATCAAACGTCACTATATTTTCAAAATATATTTCTAATATTAAAATGTTGTCAAACATCCGGGAAAGAGCTGTTCTCATGAATGTTTTACAACAATTATTTCAACGTTCTCACTGGAGAATGAAAACAGTGTGCCCATGAGTCACCAGAAGAAGATGCAAGAAAATCTTTTTCCCTGTGTGGTGCAGAAGTGACATGAGGGCTCTGATGTATCACTGTTGCCTTTCATATTGCTGAACTTCTTAAAAAGTAGAACAGAACTATCACCTGTAAATGCATGGAAGGTGCATGAAGGTGAGGAAGCTTCTTCTCTTCCCATTGATCTGTATGAACAGAGCAATAACATATTTCTCCAAGTGCAAAGTTTGAGGTCAGAAAGATGGTTTTGTCAGAAGAAGGCCTTGGGCAGGGTTGTAGGGGTGCTTTTCAAAATGACCTTTAGCCATAAACTGAATTTTTTCTAGTGCTTAGAGAATTTGGGGCATTGGGGTGTATCCTGCAGTATTTTTAATCAAAACTGACAGACATTGGAGTGCATGTTACCATCCTTGTTTGTCTGAGGGCCTGGGATGGGGTTGATGCTGTGCTTGTGTCCTCAGCCACAGGGAGGTTTGGATTTTCCAGTCTTGAAGTCACACAGATGAAGAGCAGCAGATGAGTGCGTTCATGCAGGCCAACCGTGGGCTCCTATCTCAGGTAGGACTAAAGTTTATACACCACGGGTAAACACAAGCTTTCTTCAAAGCACAGATCACACTAAGAACCTAACTAGGATTCTCTTAACCACTTTTTGAGGTGCCTATCTCTCCTTAATGTCTATAAAGAGAGTGTAGGGTGACTGGCCTCTGAAATTAGTTGCTTCCATTGATACTGTGAATATCCCCTGAGTGCCACCTGGAAAGGATTTGCTTCCTCCTGGCCCTCTGAAAACTGACCTTGTTCACTCAGGCTGTGCTCCTGGGTGAGCTTTTGCCCCTGCCTGAACTCAGATAGAGTGAAGGTTTGTTTACATCCAAACTGAATTAAAATCTCCAAATAGCACAGGGTATGGAGCGGTGTGACAACTGCCGCTCTGACTCCAGAGAGTCTTGGTTTACAGTGAACCTCTTGAACAAAGAAACATGAATTTTCTGGTTTTCCCCACTCCTCTGATTCCCCCACAATGAGCCAAAGGAATTCAGCCAGTGAGGGGGTAGCTCAGGCTCTGCTCTTGGGGCTATTCACTCAAAAGAACATGCTGTCTCCTCACGAAGCTACTAGTGGGCTAAGTGTAAATCTGCTTTCCCACCCCAAGGGCTTGCCTCTGACTATGCACAGAAATTTATAGTTTGTTTTTTAAAAAAATATTGCTCCCCATTACCCATAAAAGAGAGAGGCTTGTTGAAGCTGCACACCTCCCAGGCACGGTGCTATTGGTTGCCCTGCCAGCCCCGTGATGTAAATTACCTTTGCACTTTGTAATAGAGTCAGCACCATGACAGGAACTCACACATCACTCAGTTCGCTAAGGGTAATAAAGAGGAAAATCAAAAGGAGCATGAGTTCATGCTGGAGGTATGTGCAATCAAGGAGAGAGATTTATGACAAAAGCTGAGTTATAATATTAAAGGGTATAAACAGCTTCTTACTGTTATGCTTTCATACACCCCGTGTTCCTTCAGTAAGTACAGTGTTAAGTTTGGGGGGGACTTAGCTGTGAATCTTTGCCTTCTTAAAGAGGTCTCTGGAAAAACAAACTTGCATTTATGTGGCGTAAAAATCCTTGCTGAGGTTCAGCCTGCACTGGTGTGGATAAGTATGAGGTAGCAGCCTCTGGCTAACGGGCATCAAAAGAATGTTTTGAAAGTCTGGTGTGGTGATCCTCACTTGTTGACAGAGGTTTAGCTTGTACAAAACTCACTTGGTCTGCTCACCACACTGCAGTGACATCTATCATCAGTAGCCACTTGAGTGCTCACCAGTATTTACCAGAAGCAGTGCCAAGTGCCTGACACAGGGATGGCCTCAGTACAGACTGTACCCAATACATTCTCCTCAGAAATCCTGACTATAACATTATCTCATCATCCTCTGGTAGAGTAGGAATGGCTGTGCTGTCTTGGGCCAAAGCTTTACCCATCCCAGTTTCTGTTTCAGACACTGAGGGAGCACCGCTCTCTCAGAAGATGGCACGCTGATGTCCTTAGTTCCCCGCTGGTGACTCCCCACAGAACAGCTCCATCACCATCAGAGCCCCTGGGCATGGTCTGCAGTCCCAGTGATGTGGGCCAGCAGCCCTACATCCTCTTTCCCCTCCCCTCACACCAACCCCTGCCTCCTAGGGGGACAAGAGGTTGGTGTATAAAAGAATAAAGAAAATAAAGAATAAAGAAAAGCTGAATAAACAAAACAAACCACAACAAAAAAAAAGTAACTTGGAATTAGCTCAGAACAAAATTTTAGAAAAACTGAAATGCTGCAGAATAATAAAACAAAAATTAGACCATTTCAATGGTTTTTTTTGTCCCTGTCTTTGTTGTAAAGACCAGCTCTTTGCACTCGCTAACACAAATTATCGGCGTTTCCCTGTAAAACTGCAAAAGGAACATTCTGCTGTGTTTCTTCTAGTGGTCTTTATGCCTCTTTTATTCTCATCTAGGAAACCAACAACAGACCTAGACACTGAGATCTCCTGCCCACTCTTTGCACCCTTCAAGCTGTAGCTTAGACCTCAGCCAAAGTCCCTAAGGACCAGTGTACACTCTATGTGGTATGTCAGCCCGGCCTCTGGGATGCCCCTTTTTCGCCCCATCTCGCCACACAACTCCACTGGCTGTGGTGAGATAGAGAGGAAGCCAGGTTTAGCCCCAAAGAAACCGTCTCATAGTTTGACACAAGGGTAGAGTTACAGAATCATAGAATCAATTAGGTAGGAAAAGACCTCTGAATGTATTGAGTCCAACCTTTGACTGAACACCACCATGGCAACCAGACCATGGCACTGAGTGCCACCTCCAACCTCCTTAAACACCTCCAGGGACTGTCAATGGAAAATATGGACAATATCAGCCCACTTTTTACATTACACAAAAAAGGATGAAGCAGATGTTTTTAAGTAAACATGGGCTCTTGTTATGCATTTCTGAGAAGTCAAGAGAAGCTTTTTCAGAAGCAGGAGTAGCTCATGAATTTAAAGGCATTTTAAATACTGTAGTTTCCCATAAAGCTATAAAACCCTGGCAGAAAGCTCAGCAGCCAATCAAGGAGGAATGAACCTGAGCATGTTATAACTCAGATTACCAATAAAAATGTCAGGCTGAAATCAGAAGTGGGTAGTTTTATAATCTTGAACTGAAAGTATTTTTTTAATTGCTTTCAAATGGGGAACTTAACAATATAATTAAATATATGTATAAAAAGCCCCAAAGTGCTACAATCTACTTTACTATCTGACTTTGTCAAGCTGATTATTATTACAATAGGGGAAATGCTGGATTTAAGTGTCTTTTCTCTGGCATTGCAATTTCCCAGCTGTTTTATTGGGATTGTATTAAAACTGGACAAAATGTACTCTGCTGCTTCCATAAAATCTAGTTGAGCATTAAGAGTTAATACCAGCATTTTAAAATCATTAAAACCAGCCTATAGCTGTAGATTAGTGTGGGGTGAGATGTGTTACTTGAAGCAGGTGTGATCTGTCAGGAGCAGTGTTTTGGCATTTTACAACCAGTGGGGCCACGTGCACAGCTGTAGACTGAAGAAAAATGGACCAGCGTGGGTACAATGGGCGGCTTTGTATATATGCTGCTAGTTTGCTAATGCACTTTTAGCATATGTATAGATAAACAGTTCAAATATTGATTGGTATTTTGTGGTATGAATAGGCTCACTTTAATCTGGTTTAGTCTCTAAAGTATATTACATTGATCAGTGACCACTGATATATTTTCTTAGTGAGACTAAATTATGCTCTTACCCAAAAGATGTGTCTGTAAACAACAGTGCCTGGAGGAATAGTTTGGATAGTGAAAGAGAGCTGAGTATGTGTCAGTCAGGTGCAAACTGCTGGAAATAACCTGTTACTGTTTATGGGCCAGCTCCTACAGATCGCTTCAGAATAGAGTTGGTTAGGAGCCAGCGATCAAACACTTCTTTTGTTGGAAAATGCCAGTATGGGGAAACAGAAGTATTGCATAGGAATGTGTCAGGTCTGATGAAGTTTTGATGAAATACAAACAGAGTCCTGCTGGAAACCTACTATGTTCCTGCCAACCCGCACAGGTTGTTGTTGGACCAGAAAATGTTTATTCTTCTAAGGCTCATGTTGATAGGGCTGCCCCAACCTCCACGGGTCCTGACCCTCCCTAGTGCTGGTGGGGCTGGGCAGTGTGGATACCTTGCCTGAGGGTTAGAGGGTGATCTTCCAACAATTATTTGATCTTGAAAATTTCAAAATAATATCTTCATTATGTCAAAACTAATTTTTTTTACATGGATTTTCTTTTCCATGGGGTGTTTTTATATTTCTGATTTTCCAAAAGGCAATAAAGTTTGCAGTTATTTTAAATAAAGGTGTCTTCCCAAGAAAAGAAAATTTCAACTTAATCTCATATAGTTGATGGCACAGAAATGCTATCAAAATGATACACATGGATTACCCAAACTTTTATATAAGCTCCTC
Source organism: Oreocharis arfaki (assembly GCA_013398015.1). Taxonomy (NCBI): domain Eukaryota; kingdom Metazoa; phylum Chordata; class Aves; order Passeriformes; family Paramythiidae; genus Oreocharis; species Oreocharis arfaki. Next base: position 792,934 of record VZRR01010711.1, on the reverse strand, counting down.
AGATTTTGACAGCAACATGTTATTTGGGACAGGAACATGTAATGGTCTTCCACTGTTTAAAGTATTAGAATTCTTAATGTCATAGTAGAAAACTTCATTGATATTACCATTTACAAGAATTTTATTTATTATACTACAGAACTAGAGGGAAGTATTTTTTTAGCTATGTGGTGGAAACAAAACATAATTGAAGTATGTAAACTCTGTAAGGTTATGGAAATGTTGAGTTAAACACCGTAAAGACTGATATGTAAATTTTAAGAATAGACTTCTGTGAGACTGTCAGGTTATAGATAACATATAGATAGTTCTCTTTCCTTTGCCCTAAATATGAGAGTCTGTTTTTCTTCCCCCCTATACTGTTTGTTTTTTTTTTTTACATTGCAATTCATTTTTCCGCAGTGAAGCTACTAGTGATTTATACGATTGCAAATAAGAATCAGGATTGGGAGCATTACTTTCAACCCAGCAGTGTCCATTTAACTATCACAGTGGGCAAAGACAAGAGCTCTCACAGAATGTTGTTTATCCTTATGGGAAGGGACAATAAAAACCACAGGGGATTTCCTTTCTGACTTGGGTGGAATTTTAAGGGATGGAAAAGGGTAATTTTTATTCTACACTTTAATTATCCAGGACCTTTGATGTAGTGGTAGATATCAGTATAAGTCTCAAGGGCATGAAGTTAATGGAATTACATTAAGGGTGAATTTTCCTCGAGGAGCAATTTACACACTCTGCTTTGCAGCTAAGAGTGCTATAGGTCAACAAGGCTTTGCTAATTATTACAGATTATGTGAAACATGACTACTTAGACCACAGAAACATGTACTGTTCAATTACATATGTATAGCCAAAAAGACAATATTATTCTGAATCTTTCCTGTTGAACAAAATACTAGAATTTTTTACTACTCAGCTCTAGCCAGGAGTACTTGTATGTTAGCTGCAGGACTCTGAGAATAAAACAAGGTCTTAAGAGTTTAATCCTCATTTTTGTACTTAAATCTTGTACTTTTCACATTCACTGTTGCTGGGACATTCACACGATCCCTGGTGACTCCTGGGACACAAAATGTGTATCCTGTGCAGCCAAAGGAGCAAAGCCAGCAGTGTCACATAATAAATAAAACTGAGGAAGATCAAATGTTATAACATCCTGAAGGGCATAGTAAGTGAAGCCAAGCTAAGGAAGAATGTATCCAGAAAGGCCTGTGAGGCAAGACCAAGTATTTTCAGTTCAAATTGTCTCAATGGGAGTGTGAGGGCATTATTTCTATTGTCTCTGGTGGTAAAACAGAGGTGGGGAGGAACTAGGACAGAGATCAAGGAGAAGAGCTACCAACAACACTTTCAATATCTCCAGTATATAAGAGAAGCCATCATTAAAAAGCCAGCAGTGGTGACATGAGGTTATATGATATTATAACCTCCCTTTTGGGAAGAGAAGCTGTTCTGTGGCTAGGCTTGGGACCTACTTTTGCTGAAGACTGGTCTCTATTTGGAAATCATCCATGTCTGTGGGAGAGGCCTGTAGTTTATTCTTATTGATGGTGAAGTTATGGTAGAAATTTATTTAGAGGGAAAACTGTTCTGAAAGGGCAGTGGCAGGAAGAAAAATGTCTCAATGTACGCAGTGGCTCAGTCTGCAATAGCATTAATTTAAAGACTTCCTATGCTTTACTATCATTAACACATTGTAAACACATGAAGCTAACTATTCATAAAATAGCATCCATTTCACGGTTCAGATCACTCCCCTCTTGTGGGAAACCACTCAGGAAGAGCAGGGAGAGCCTCTGGGGAATATGAAAAATTTCAGTATCATTCCTTAAGGGAAGATGATATTTCTCTGGCCCATAAAGAAACAGCTTATTTGAATGTGAGAATTGGTATGGCTGTAAGACTACCATAGGATCCAAAATCCAACCTGTCTCCATGATTCCGCATCCCATCAGGACAGCAGAAGGTAGCTCTGGGGCTACAGCAAATCTTGTGCTTCTTAATCCACAACTTGATGCTTTTTCAGGTCTTACTCTGGAAGAAGTTAAGCAGAAAGTCATACAACCTGTGGCAGATAAATTAATTGAAAATTTTAGGGTCTCAGATAAAGTAACGTGATGGAGTCTGGATTTCAAGGGGGATACAGATATGCTTAAGATAAAGTTAAATACAGTGAGAGAAGATTTAAAAATGAATAAAGAGATTTTGCAAGAAAAATTGAAAGGATTGAGTTTATTTTCTCTATCATAAAAAAAAATGCAGTGTATATCTGTCACTCCAATGTGACATGGGTTACTCTTGTTCCTGTTTCCAGGCTAGTGGGTATATTAGGTCATACGTCCCTGGACAATGATAGATTTTGCATCATGCCCAACAGTGATGGCAATGTCAAGCTGAGGACAGATACTGCCTCACCCCTCTAAAGACAGCATCTCTTGGTTACCATTATATTTCCAACCAGCACTGTCATCTGCTGAGCAACACCTCTGCCCCATTCCTCACTCGGCATTACTCTGCATTTCTAGAAACCTGCTTCTAGTCACTGCTGCAACTTCTCCACCTGTTTTTAGTTCCTATGGCCATGAGGTCAGCCAAAATTTGCTGAAAGCGTGAAAAAGGTACTTTCACTACTCTATTAAGTTCTGGAGCAGGAGAGTGGGAGGGAAGACGGTCCCCCTCCACCCCTACATTCTCACGCATCACAAAGGCCGTGGAGCTGGGCTGAAGGGGCAGAGGATGGTGTCAGTATCAGCCTTTCATTTCCAATTAAAGATGTCATATGTGTGTCTGTGCTACTGAGGAGAGTCTGGTCCTTTGTAATGAGATATAAGCTTACAGGAGTACTAGACTAATTGTCCCAACAAAGTTCTGAAAAAAATCATGTGGTAGAGAGTATAAATAAAAGATCTCACAGTCTCTTTCAATTAATATTACTTGTATTGCATTTGAAATGTATACAGTGCTACATGAAGAAAAGCACATACCACCAGTGCAAGCAACAGCTTCCAGCTCTGAAGAGGGGGAAACACATTTTTTGCTCAAATGAGGTTTGACTTAAACTAGTGACACTTTAGGCAGCTGTTAGATTGTATTCTGAACTGGCATTTGCATTCATCTTATCACATCCAGATTGAGGCAGAAATTGGACAAAGAAGTGAATGGTCATTGTCCATCTGAAAGCTGTTCCTGTATTCTCCGTAGAACTGGTGATATTTGAATTGGGGAAACACCCCTTCTCTCAGTTATGTTGTTTCACCGCTCCACCAGCAGCAGTTTTGTGTTCTTGTAGCGAGCCCCTCTTTCGGACAGCCTGTGTGAGCAAGGAATGGGTTGTGGGCAGACTACGTTCAGGGAGCAAGGGCTGGAGTGTGGGGTGACCCACTCTTTACCTGTCATCTTCTCCAGCATTAACTGAAAATCTCAGAAAGCCAGCATCACTTGCAGTGCAGCAGAAAGATAACCTACAAAAATTGGTTAAACGGTTGCATGAGATACAGGTGTATACTTCGGTATATGTATAAATTTCTCTTGACAAAGAAATGGCAAAGTGCAGCTAGGCAGAACAACCATCTTAGCCTTCCTTTACACTTCTTCTTGCAGAAGTTTAACCAGCAAGAGAGCCCATGGCTCATCATGGAGTGATGAGGCAGAAGCTCTGGGCTGTGTTTTTGCCTGTGACTGATGGACTCTCAGGCTTGAAACCAGGCATGCAACTTCCCTGAGACCCAGTTGCTGTGCCAGTAAAACAAACTGGTGAAAGATATCTCTCTAGGGCATGGTGAGGATGAATAAATAGTTGAAACAGCATTGAGGTACTCAGCTGAAAGGTACTTGATACTGTCAAATAATTGTTATATTGGTTATTCATTGATAAATAGCTATTTGGACAGTCCTTGGGAAAATGTGGATTTTTGAAAAGAGGCCAGCAATATTCTTTACAGGGAAAGCAATGACCATAAATTTGAACATGCTTTATATAGGTTACATCTGAAGAATGAAAATATATCTGTAGATTAAATTACTACATTTGTATGGTATAAAAATAGGATATAGTCATAATCCCCCTTTGAGTAAAGCAGGCAAAAGGAAAAAAAAAACACAAAACACCAAAACAGCTGCTATGCAAAGTTTCTAGATGCAGAGTTCAATAAAACCTTGATGTATGTAGGATGTATAAGCAGACCTAAGCTTGGATATATTAATCTCCAAACCCCTTTATTTTGCAGCCAAAATATGCCTACATGGAATAGATTAAAAATATTTATACAAGGCAAAATTCCAAGGCTAGTGAACATCCTGTTGCCAAAGACATTTTGCGGACAACAATATATCATTTTACCACATACAGTAGTTACTGCTTTCACAGTGAAAGAATATGATAACATAGATATATACACATGAAATTCAGAAATTATGTTTGTGCCCACAAGTTGACTGAAGTGTCTCATATGGCCATGCAGGAGACCAAATCCTTCAAGTGACTGCAGATGCCCTCTTTCCAGGCTGTGAATAATTGTTTGAACTCCAGGAAAAAGCTGTGTAAGTTTTTTTTAAAAAAAGTGTTGTTTCAACATGATGGATGTCTTTGGTTGCTAGCTACAGGCTTGGAGTGAGCTGCCCTGCTGCACCACAGATCCTTTAAGTGAGGCAAGGCAGAGCTTTAAGACCTTCACATCACCTTTAGAAGCATTACTGACATGACCAGCCAGAGTTAAAGCTTCCTGTGCCCTTCACTGGTAGGCCACAGAAACCTATTCAGTAGAACAAATCAAGGAGGTTAGGAGTGGGTCAGGCCAAACATCCAGACTGTCCAGAGCCCCATATCTGATAGCAGGCTTTGAATTATTTCTATGCGGTGAGTGTGCCTGATCTCCCTGAATCTGCTCCTGCATCCCATTGCAATGAATTCTGCCATTTTCTTTCTTACTGTTACATGCCCCACATTTCTTTCAAGTCTGCCATGGGTTTATTTCATTTGGTAAAATCTCCTCTTGAAAAAAAATGAGGCACAGTGACCATCTCCTTCAAGTTCAACTTCTTTGAGAGACATAATTGTACATAGTTCTGAAAGGTCTTCCTCAGGCTGAAGACTCTAAGCCAGATTTCATGGTTTTTTGGTGGAAGTAGGTCCACTTCAGTGGCCATCTTTATCTTCCTTCTCTCTCCCTCACTAGATTGCTATAATCTCTTAGAAATGAGGGAATGAGAAAATGACGATCAAACTGCACATATACCAAAGATTTATATCACAAAATAATGTAAATTTTTGGGGTGTTTCTTTTTTATTTTCTTTTTTTTTTTCTCTTACTTGTTCTTTTTTTCTTCTATATTCCCATCCAGAAACACCTTCTGTTTTATATGAAACTTAGGTATAGGCCTTCTATGGGCTTAACCTCCCTCTGGTGGCTCCTGCCTGTCTTCTTTGTCTACAGAGAGAACTCAGGGAAACTGAGTCCTAAAGCATACACACCATAAGTGCTCCAAGTTAAATTTCTAAAATGAGGCGGAATTAATCCAGACTTCTGTTTCTCAGGTGTGTTTGCTCAAAAAACCCCAAAGAACACTGTGAAAATTAGCCTGAGAGACACTCAAACAGCATTGCAATAGAACATGTCAAATATGATTACTTACACTAATTAGCAATACTCAGACTTAGTTAATTTAATGAAGTGTGGTTATCTCCAGTTTTGGCAAAATAATCCTGTTGTTCTACCAATTTTATTGAGAAAAATAAAAGCAAGGTACATGGAAAATACTAACATTAGATATAGATGGTAGACATGCTCCAAAACCATATATCTTAACATTTTGCTTAACATAAGTCTGAAAGAAAAATTAAACAAAAGACAATATAAACTGTCTTTTTTGCATGATGCTGGGGAATAAACAAAAAAACCCCCTTTTGCTGGGCATTAAATGAAACAGTTTTCATCCTGGCACAATGTTTTTAATGACAAAGCCAACATAATTTTTGTGTTTTCACAGCACATTTTGTAAAACAATTTATTGGTCTTGGTTTTGATGTTTGAGTTTTGTAAAGAGGTTCGAGGTCTATGAAAAGAACATAATGAAATTCCTCTTCTTGGATATTTTTTCCATCCAAAAAGGGAATATTTCTTAGATTAAAAAAAGAAATTAAACAATCATTCTTTCATATGCCATTTTGAACACTTTGTTTAGATAAAATTGAATAATCATTCAGATCTTGAATTTTTGAAAATAGCTTAAGAAGTCATTTTAATATGAAGAAATATAAAATGCCAAAATTTTTATTTCAAAGTGTGTACTTTCTTCATATTGCTTAGAATTTTCAATACAAAATTGCAAAAAAACAATTTGTCATCCAACCACTTTCACTTTGTCAGGATTTATTTATTTGTTAGCTTTTTTGTTGGTTGTTTGTTTGTTTTAAAACTCTTGGGCAAGCAGAAGTAATCTGTTCTAATTATAATGCCCCATTGTACATAATTAGTCCCATTTTTTAACTCTACACACTCTGAACATAAACATAATCTTAAAGAAACCAGAGCTAAAAAATTGTCTTTATAAAATAAATGAGTATCAAGGACTATGCTGTTTTGTCACACAGAATAATAACCTAGGTAAATAAACTTTATTGGAGTCAATATCTAAAATTATTTAAGCTGTTCTATGGTACACATTAGTGTCAAATTTTTTAGATGATTGCACATTCCAAAACCACTTAATTTACAGTGAAGAAAGGCTGGACTCTGCTTTTTATCTTTACCAAGCTTTCAAACAGAAACAAATACCCAGGCCTCCTAAAACTTAAAACAGAAGCAATAAAGTACCAAAGAAAAGATGAGAAGTTCTCCATTCCAAAACAAAGCTGCTATTGGCAGCTACATTCCAGGACATCCTGTTTTGATTTTTCTATTTCATCTATTCTTCATCTCAACTGTTATTCAAGCACTTTCAGTAAAGAACTTTAAACAATTGTGGAAATGTTTTCTCTTATTTAAAAAACCCAAAAAATGGGGACATTTCAGCCAGAGAAGCCCTTCAGGCTGGTTCAGAGCATTTTGAACCCAGTGCCACTGAGGTATCACATGACTTAGGTGTACAAGGACCATGTGTTTACAAAAGTGATGTCCTGCATTGTGCTTGAGGCATCAGGTATTTCCCTGCTCCTGGACTTTCAGCATCCTCTACACAGGCAATACCTGATCCTGCAGACACTTACACATGGTAATTGGTAGTTCTGAGAGTCACAGACAAAAAGTCACTGACTCAAAGTTGTTCAAATGCATGAAGTCAGAGGCATGGAAGTGTAAAAGAGGATTAAATATAACCTCCCTTTTTATTTTCCATCCAAATCTCTTTTTCCTGAGCTACACATTGTAGCAAATACTTGTTTACTTCTGCATTTCCCAAGAATTTTTCTCTGTTACTATTATTTGGTAATGACACTTTTCTATAGTAATGGTAAAAAGATTTTGAATGCAGTATATATTAAGGCTATTGTTGATTGAAAATTACTTCAAGATAGATATGAATTGCTTTTAGTTTTGTTTTACCTCCTTATGCACTCTATATGCTATTAGAATAGAACCCTTGGCTTGCCTTGTTTTTTTTTAAATAAAGCCCATTCTTTTCCAATCTGGCAAATAAAACTTAATAAAATTATATTCTTTGATCTCTACCTAACAAAGAACTGTATATTGTTAGATGAACTGGAACTGCAGCTACACAGTTTGCTGTGGACACACACTCCTGGAATCAATTATCTATAGATTTTAGAGAAGCACAGAATTTACAGACTTTTCAAATGGGAACTGATGGTGAACTGAAGGAAAAACACAGATGTTTCCTAGTGGTGCAGTGACAAGAAAGAGATCAATAAAACACTATGAAGGAAAATTTTAAAGGAAATAATATTTCCAGATTTACATGTAATATTTCACTGGGCACCATTGGAGAGAATAATTTAATTATTTGCAGAGATAAATCTGTACATCTTTTAAAATGGTTTCTGTGAGAGTTACTGAATGGTATGGAAATTTAATTGCAGTTTTAATACACCTAAGTAACTTTTATGTATCACATATTGTTAATAAAGCGGTGATATAACTTCCACTCACCACACAGCAGGAAGAGCGCTCTGCTAGAAAGTGCACCATAACCACCATGGGTGATGGAAACTGCCACTATTACAGCTGCTGCCAGAGCCATGTCTGTGCTTTGCTGGACATTCAAAAAGCACTACTTACAATGGTGAAGGCAATGTTTGTAAGTTTTCTAGTTCACCATCAGCAGATGACTGCTCTTAGCAAAAGGTTTATAAATGGAGGTCCAGCTGTGTAATCACTTGATGCCAGATACGTTCATATCCACATTCAGGAACTATTATCTGGGCCTGAAAAATTGGATATAGATTTGCACAGGCTTCCTTTGCATTCAGTTGAGAAAGAAAGGGTCTCCAAAGAGAGATTCTATCTCTCCAATGATTGTAAAAACAGCGTAGAAGGTTGACTCAGATGCTGACACTTATGCTGTGGATACCTACCGCAGGCCAAACAAGTCTCACACATGCCTCCGTGGGTGATTCAAGCCAGCTGAACAGTTTAATTCAGCTCCAAATCAGCAGCACTAGTTGTAGTTGCATGCTGAATCTGCATCTCCTTCACTTGGAGCTCGTATAGGTGTCAGACAGAATGAGTTCACAACTCAAAGCTCTCCTAGGTGCATCCCTGGGATATATGGAGAAAGCATTTTAACAAGTCCTAGAGCTTTGATAAATGTAACATATGTGAATCAAACACTTTAAAAAAATTAAAACCCAAACAACAGTAAAAATCTATTTACCTTTCAATCTCACCTCTAATTTTGTCATTGTAGATAAATTGCCTTTAGAATTTTGGCTTAAAGCAGTGTTGCTCTTTGGTAAGGCATCCAGAGCGACAGATGGAGACAAAAGAAGGCATGAAATAAGCCACGAAGGTTTGTACGGCTGGCCGAAAAGTAGAATCAGGAGCTGATATGAAGAAACAGCACTGCTGGTCATAGGCTTAACTGTGGCAAAAAGTACAACAAATAGAAGATTTATCAAGGAAAGGAGAACAGATTAGGATTTAGCACAATGAGTCAGGAGGATGTTTTTAGCTGTCTTGCTTTCAAGGGTCTATAGGAAAGTCACGATGTTTTTGTCGACTTATCCTTTTCTTCTACTCCTTTTTGCTAGCTATTAATCCTTACATTTGTTGACAGAAAATTGAAGGTGAAGACCTTGCCTGATTTGCTGTCCACAGTGCTCTGAATTTAAAGTGTGGATTCTCTCTGATACCTGCTGTCCTACAGTATCTTGATATTAGTCTTACATCTTTCTCTTTTCACGTAAATACTTCAGACTACTCTTGTTCATGTAGTTAAATTTGGCAGAACTACAAGAGTGTTGTGGGGCAGGGACAAATAGAAAATACTAAGTACTTCATTCTATTTGTGATTGTTTTCTTCCTATGATGCACACCTCTTGGAACCGTGAGGGTCTAGTTCCATCTGTCACCTTTTCCACATCACCATGAAATCCAAGAAATAGGAGTCCTGTAGTCATGAATTATTTAGCTTATAGATAATGTAACTGCAGCTCTGGCAAGTGCCCTGACAATGAGACCATGACACCATCCTAGGCAATCATCATATCCACTCCTTCACTGGAGTGTGGGCTGCTGCAAAAGTTGTGTGTTACTGTGAAGAACATGAAGAGCCCAGCTCTGTCTGTGGTTATCCACCAATGGAGCAACTTCTGAGGGTCTAAGTGTAACTAAAATTAAGGACTTATAATTCTTTCAGCTGGTACAGATGAATTAATGAATTCAGATGCCTGGAAGGCCAGGCAGCTCTAGGAGCTAATTTGTTGTCTGGGTTGGGATAGATTTCAGGATGTCACCTGTGTACCACTCCTAAGGAAGTGGAAGCAGCAATTAGCAGGAGGGGAAAAATCAAAATGATCTTTAAAGCCATGGCTCCTGTTTACAGCCTAAGCATGTGCCAAGCACAGCTGCACTCAACATTTATCAGCTCCAGCTGATAAAAAGAGGCCTCCAGCTGTCTTGTTGACAGGTACTAACCTTGCATTGCTCTGCCACAATAATAGATTGTACTTACGGTCAAAAATAAAGTATTGTTATACCCCTGTAGCCACTCACCCTTTCTGCTCCGTGCTCATCAGCATTTGCATACACATTCAGTAATTCAGTGCTGTGCAAACAATAACACTAGATAACCCTGTTTCTTCTAAGATCTTCCTTACAGATCTCTGGTTGAAACATAATCCTGACCTAACCATGCCCTGCTCTTCTAGAAATGGGATAGTATTTGAAAATATGATGGTACTATGAAAGCCTGTGGAGCTGAGAATGGGGACATTTAAGCTGAAGCATTTGATCTTTGCACTCAGAGTTAAGCATCATTTAGACAGCCAAGTGGCTTAATTTTCAGAAGGGCAGACTGACTGCAAATGTGCTGGGTAATTAACATCCCAACAGTCCATTTAAGTAACTTAATAATGTTATCCCTGATTTACTGAGTAGGCCTCTGGCTCGCAAATCAATAGCACAGCCAGAAGGAGATCCCAGAGCATGTAACTCCCTCTCCAGCGCTTCTCTTCATTAAGCAATGAGTCAAGTTTAAACCACTACAGATATTTTGTGGATAGAACGGGTAACCTCCCGCAGCAGGTGGGGTCAAAACACAGGCATGCCCTCACCAGGGACTTCCTAAGTAACATCAGATCTGCCCACACCTTCCTTCCCGGAGCAACTTCCCAGGTTTTGACTGTCTCACAGAGAGAGTAAAATCCAGCCTCAACCCAGTAGTGGCAGTAACATGAGTGCTCCCCAGGGCCAAAATTTTTGATCACACACTCAGAAATATCTATGTGAACAGTCCCCCTTTTAATGCTATTTCTATATAAATAATGCACTGCTCCTTTCCAGCCAAGATTTTTTTATCAGCAAAAGTTATTTGGTAAGGTTTTTGTTTTCATACTGAGTTTTGATTAAAGAGGAGGAAAAAAAGAGCTTCATTTCATTTTCACAGTGTCTCTCGGCAGAGCAAGCACTCCTGTTTCTACTGTGGGATTTTGTTTTTCTCTACAGTATGTCTTGACAAATAGCCCTCTCTGATTACTGTGCTTGCACAAGATTTCATTATGGTTTTGATAACATGCCACAATCTTTAAGTTTCTGTTTGATATAAAGAGTCTGTCCCTGAACAGTAATCATGAGAGAGTGGGGAATATTGAGTGTTAGAGTTTCCATATTTTATGAGCTGCCAAAATAAATGATTTAGGGCAGAGAAGCCTGTATTAGTAGCAGATCTCCAGCTTCACTAAGGCAAGATACAGTGCTGACGAGTGGGCCAGTTTGTGGGAACTTATTTTTAGTTCTATTGTTATGACTTCAGTCTTCAGAGCCCAGATTCCCAGGTGGTATGAGTTGATCTGGTTGCATTGTCTTCTGTGCAACTGTGAGTTCTCCACTAGTTTATGATTCTCTCCATAGCCCATGTCTGTCTAAGCATCTGGTGCTGATGAGACAAGTCTCTTCCGGACATATCCAAAATTTTCATTTTACCACTGCCCAACATGAGCAGTGTTTTGATTATTTGCAGTGCTTCTTGGGGTCTTTCTGATCTTTGCTATACTAATTCTGTATCTGACTGTAGAAGTTGTATCAGTCAAAGGGGAGTCAAGTTAGTTTTAAACTTTGGCTGGCTGCAAAAGAGGAGTAATACACCAGAGATCAAAGGGAAATATTTTCCAAGGATCTCATCCAAAGGAACTCCTCTTGGATGAAAATATTCCAAGGGCCACACAGACTGAAAAAAGTCTCTCCAGAGGCCAGAACTGCCCATTTTCAGAATCTGTGTTAACAACTTCCAATTCTCTATTTGAGCAAACTTCTCTGGTGGTTCCTGTTTCACTGTGTTGTTTATTATCTGTCTACTTGGGAAATCACATGTAGGTAGTGTTTCCCACCACATTAATTTTATCTTACATGTATCTTAAAAAGTAACTCTGAACTGCTCCCAAGGCTGTGTGAAGTTGCGTTTCTGGGAAGTTACTGATTCAGGGTAAATGTCTTGGTCACATTTGTCCAGTCAGTGGAGTTTCACTAGAAGTGAATTGAAATGATATCACCTCAGCAGATTCTCATATGTTTGGGGGTTTTCCCCTTAACAGAGAATTTCAATGCATCTATAATCAAAGAAAAGGACAGTGTAGTTTGTAGTCATGCCCAGATTTTGTATAAAATGGGATTGAGTCAGTGTATTGGACCTAAATTCCAGATTGTGGCCAGACCTGTATTCTTCTACCTTCTCTCACAAACCAGAGCGCCTGAGGGACTTCAGTTTGCTGAAATCATTCCCAATTAGTCATGGTGATTCCTATTCTTTGCATACTGGACTGATGAGTAAAGATCTTGCCCAGAATCAGG
>VZRR01010711.1:757281-780096 GCA_013398015.1 Oreocharis arfaki | reverse complement strand
GGGGGGAGGGAGGGAAGGGAGGGAAGGAAGGGAAGGAGGGAGGGATTTAGATTGCCCATTGTCATTGCTGTAAAGGATATAGGATAAAGTAATCAAGTGAAATCCATTGTCTGTTATGTATTGTCTTAAGCAATAAATGTTTAACAAGTCACATTATCTTGGTGATCCACTTCACACACTTGTGTCTTGTTATTTTCAAATTACATTTTAAAAGATTTGTGCCTATATTAAAGGAGTATACTGAAGTCATTTTTACATGACTTCACATTTTGAGAGGAATTTTTTTCTGAACTTTCATTTGACCTTCCTAATATGTTGAAGGGGAGGGGAGGAAAAAATAGTGAATCAGAGAATCAAGGAAATAAGAGAACTAGAAGGGATCTCTGGATGTCATCTAGTACAATATCTTGATTAAAGCAGGACTACAACAACAGTAGATCAGACCAGCTGAGGCCAAGTCTAGCTGATTCTTGAAACCCTCTGAGGACAGACCTTCCACCTGGATGTGGGTTCCAGTGTTATATTACTATCCTATTGAAGAAGTCCTGATGTTCAAGGTGAACCTCCCAAGTTGCACCACTTTGCTCTTGCCTGTGTTAAATCATTTGCTACTCCTGAGAGTAGTTTGGTCCCATTGCCTTTACAACTGTCCTTCAAAGAGTTGTAGGCTGCTGTTAAATCACCCCTTTGCCTCCCCATCACTGCTGAAAGGCAGGACAACTTCATCTGGCCTTCTTCTGGCCACATTCCTCCTAATGTGACCCATTATGCAGTTTCCTGTGCTTGTGATCAGAGCACCCTAGTGTTCATTAGTCTGGTATTCCCTAAATGCCAAAGGTCCTTTTCAAAAATGCTGCTGTTCAGACAATTTACTCACTGACTTATGCTTGCCCCAGGTACAAACCTTTGCATTTATCCTGGCTGAATTTCGTGAGACTTCTGTTAGCTTAATCTTCAAGTTTGTCAGGGTCCCTCTGACTTGAAACTCCAGTTGTAGAGGGTATCAAACCCTGACTTTTCTGCTTTATTAAGTATTGTCCACACATTTGACAAGGGTGGCTTCTGTCTCATTATCCAGGACATGGCAAAAGATGATGAAGAGCACCAGTCCTACTATCAGCTCCCAGGCTGCTCTGCTTGTTGCTGGCTGCCAAATTGATACTGAGACACTAATTAGAATGAGGTGCCTTGGCCAGTATTCAACCCATCTTGAAGACAGTTTGTCTAGCCTGTATTTCCTCAGCCTACACATGAAAATACTGTGTGGGATGGTGTCAACAGTTTTACAGAAGTCAGAGTGTATTACATGTTATCTGCACAGACACTCATTTCTTCATCAAAAGCACTTGGGCTGGTGGTGTGTGATCTGCTGATGTTGACTGTTCCTGATTATCTTCCCGTCCTTCAAGCTTGTGAAGCAATAATGCTAATGTGGTGGTGGTGGTGGAGAGGATGGAAAGCTCCGATGGAACAGGTTTCAGTCAAATGATACACCAAAATATTTTACCACTCAGTGCAAATGACCGTGCATTAAACCAGTGCTGGTTTTGGCAACACCAAAAAATTTGTCTCCTGAGACTCTTCTTCCCCTTAGCAGAGCTTCGTTGCTGCTGGAGGTTTTGTGTGTCTTGTATTGGAAAGCACATAAGTATGCAAGGATACAAGAACATTTATAACTATGTCAAAATATAGTTTTAGCAGATATAGTTTGTTCTTGGCACCAAATTAAGCTGTCTCTTACAATACCTGGTCTTTCCTGTACCATGCCCTTTTCTCCTATTCTGTTTGTCATACTCCTCGATAAACTATTTTAAATATCATTGTTATTAAGTATCACTCCTGGACACAAGTCAGGATGAATAGCTCATTTCACGTCTCCCACAGTTGTTGTTTTAGTGTTTCCATAAACTCAGCTAGACATCAATGTATCAGTTACATTTGGGCCATATGTTCAAGACTTTCTTTAAAGCATTAGGAATAGCATCTCATATTTTATGCTGCTCAGTATATTATAATGTAATTTAAAAAATAAATATGATAGACAAAATTAAAAGGATTTTGGGTTTGGTCAGACTGAAACCTTTCAATTGACCCCAAATTAATTTCATCTCACAATTTCCCTTCAGAGAATTTTGAAATTTTCTAGTGGGGAAAAAAGCCAAGGTTTTAAATCCTTTGTGAAAAAGATTTTCATTCCCTGCAGAGCTGTAAAACTCAAGTAACAAACATGTACATGTTTTATCCCCTCCTAAATCACATGTCAGCTTCCTGCAGGCGAATGCCAGCAGTTCCTGTCAAAGGTATAAGGTATAAAACTATTCTAGCAGGAGCTGAGCTTCAGAGACTTCCTGGCTAACATGGGGATTGTAAAAAAATCCGAAATAGATTGGGAAGGAAGGCTGCATTCATGTGAAACATGGAAGCTCTGCTCCAAGATCAGAGGTGATTTTAAAGGGTCAGGATCCTCTGGTTTGTTAGAATGGCCTTAGGCTTTTCTTTGGAGAGATTCAGCTTGAAGAAGAGAGTGTTAAGGTAATAAAAATTACTCCAGTTACAGGATTCTTCAGCTGGAGCTTTCTGAAAACTTTGAGAAGAAATATGTGTCCTCCCTGGAGCTCGCACAAGAACTATGAGTGGATAACAGATAAAGTGAGAAATGATCATTTTTCAGGAAAACAATCCAAGCCATTTCAGAGAAGAAACTGAAGCCACAATGATAATAAATAACTAAATAATGTTTGGTAATCTGTGACAAGCTGTCTGAGAATGCCCCCAGCTTAGATGAGTTTAAGTCAAAAGATGTGCAGAATGAGGAAGATTTGCTTTAGAATTAGTCCTTAAAATAGACAGAGATACTCTTAAAATAAGTAAATGAAGGTTATATTCAGTGTTTCACTCACAGTCACAGCAGATGCAAATAATAGATAAACACTACCCTATCTGGTGTACCTTCTGGCCTGTGCTGGATTTTTTTCTGCACGTTAGCCTCTTACTATTTTGATTTTTAGGAAGTTAAAAGTTCCAAAGAAGTGTACACAATGATGAATATTATTTTGGAGACTATTCTATAAATAGTCTATAAAATATTTTTATCAGTGAGGGAGTTTTTCCGACCTTAATCCTACGGACTTTTTTAACCTAATATAACATCTGCAGTAAATATAAACTAATTTTTTCTAATATTTAAAATCCTCTGTAACTTTTTTTTCCTTTTATTTTAACCTGTAGACCTGGATTTACATTAATTTCTTCTGACATATACAAATGTACAGCCTAGGTACCAAAGGTCAAATAAGTTACCTACACTGGCTGTGGAACAAGGTCATCCATGGGTGAAGTGGTTGATCTTCCAGAAATCCACACCCTGGCTTACCTCACTGCAGCTTCGTCAGTGACTTGAGCCCATTTCTGTGAGGAATTAATGGAAGATACTGAAATCAAAGGAAGAAATCAAATCCTTTTGTATAGTCCTGCTTAACTCACAGACTTCAAAAATTATTTTAATTAAATTCATATAACTTGCCTTCTAGCCATATCTTATTTTTTCCATTTTATGTAATAACAATATTTAATAATAAGTATTTAATAGCAATTACATAAACATTATTTTTTAATGTACACGTCTATACGCATTTTTTCTCTGGGTGGATATTCCTTTTCTTCACCTAGATTCTTGAGAAATCTTGCAGAATTCTTTGTGTCCCCAGCAAAGGGGACTGTGAGCCTGATTAAACTGCAGCCCTTGCTGGTTTGCTGCTGCTTGGCAGTGCAATCCTGATACTAATGTCCATTTGTTTTAAATCAGTCACTTACCAAAAGCTGAGGACACAGATAAAGGTAATTCTTGGTATTGCATTAATGAAACAACCTTTTCCAGAACTGCTAAATTTTTTTGGAGCAGGAAAACTTTATACAATCTGCAGTTGCAGAAGGATGGTTCTGACACTATGAAATTCACAAGAGTGTTAATAGTTTGGTAGTAATAAACTGGCAGATACAATTAATTGTTGATAAATGGACCATCATAAGTCTACAGAAGGCAGTGTTGATAACACCTCTGAGATCAAATAATATCTACTCCTCTAAGACTTGCAATGCAAGTTTAGGTCTTTCTCTTACGGCCAGTAATTGTCATTTGGTAATTTTCAAACAAAGACAAGATTACATGGAATCTAGTTTGAATGGGAGCTGTGGCCTGCTGGTGGTCATGGCCATCAAGATGATCAGGCTGTTTAGGGAAATGTTCAGCAGTCAGCAAATGTAAGGTCTGAACATGAAGATCTTCATGGCCAATTAAAATACACAACTGTCACATTTAATTCCAACATAATCAAGGAAAAAGATTGTTATCTTCCCAACTGAGGTGTTTTTAACATGTTTTGGACACACACGGTATTTCCAATTCATTTCAGACTCATGTTATATCTGATCTACATCATCTTTCCTAGGTTTCTGTCAGAATTGTTGAATTCTTGGTTAATTATCAACACTTGTGCTATTTTCTTCCTTTTGTTATAGACTTTTTTCTTTTTCAGTTTTCTTGTCTTTTATTCTCTCAGGTCTCTCTAAAAATTCTCTGTCCTTAAAAAAATTGCAAATCTTCCCTAATAACCCCTGGAGTGCATACCCATTTTAACAGCGTGAGAAAACCCATTGAATTTAAGTGCCTTGCTCGGTCTCAGCTGGACATGTGCTTAACAATGTTTCTGAACTGGGGTTTTAGTGGTAATCTCTAGACAAATCCTTCTTCTTGGAGCCTGCTGTGCTGGAAAAAGACATTTCTGCCACCAAGATCGCCTCAGCCCTCCTTCCTCGGCTCTTGCCAGAGGTTCCCCCCTCTGCAGCCCTGCAGACAGAGCTGATGCGCCTGTCCCAATATTGGCCAGTGCCTGCAGGAAGAGTTCAGCCCAGCACCAAATTCTGCTGAAGATGCTGGTGGCAACTACCTCCACCCGAGCCACTGCCGGGACAGGGGCTGACTACCACATCCCAGCTCCCTTTCCTCAGGAACCAACGTAGAGGTGATATTGAGAAAAAGCCAGAACACTTACAGAGCTCAATATAAAAGTGATTTAAGGTACAGTGTGTGGTGTGCCAGGAAACACTTCATTATGGTTGTAGGTGCTACCCAAAGAGCACTAGTGTGTTCAGCATTTTAGATTTTCTACCCTGTAACACATGACACAAGGTTTATGCTGCACATGGTTAAGTCAGAAAAGGTGTTTTAAGTAGAAAAAATAGGGAAGGAATTAAAGAACAAAGAGATTGCTTGGTGTGTTTGAGTTCATAAATAGCTTCTCCAAAGTAATATCTTCCTAAAAGATGAATCAGAAAAACATTATTTGCTTCTCTGTGAGCCAACAGAGCAAAAGTGATTCATGCAGCATAACTGAAACAGTAGACATCTGTAGGATGGTCAGCAAACATCCTGCTCCTATGTACTCAGTATCACACAGCCATTGGCTGAACCAAAAAGGAAAAGGAAGGTTTGTTTATTTTGGGGACAATTAATTGTATTTTTTTCCAACAATTCTTCCTACTGTAAGTGAACCTGCATTTATTTAGGGCCAGGCACATCACTGTAAATTATCTTCCACAATGCAGGAGATGGAGCAGATTAATATGGAAAGGTTTTATTTTTAAAACAACAACAAATGGCCACAATAAACAACGAAAAGATCTCATTTTAAACTGGAATGATGAATAAGTTGCATACACATAGGATCCCCTTCCAAGAAAGGAAGGTCAAATAGTTAAAGGAACTTTGAAACTTCGACTGTGATCTATGTGATTACTCAATATTTCTCTCATCAGTTGTTATAAACATATATATATAAGGATGAAAAGCTCATTTAAGGCAGGAAGGATAGCCTGCTGGAAATGGCACAGCCTTTGAATTTAGGAGTAGTGCTGTCTAAATAACTAATCTTTCCACTCTCTGTCTAAACTTAGGAAAAAATTGTTTCAGGTCAACACAAAATGACTTTTTTGTTAGTTTTGCCGGCACAAAAATGAAAGAAAAGGTATTTCAATTCTGATCAAATTAAACACACTGCTTGATTTAAAATACCTCATTTATCTTGCAGTTATTTTTTTCTTCATTTCAATTTTACATTAGATTCAAGTAGGCTTACTCTCAAAGTGTGTTGAAGTGAAAAATCTGAACATTCTTCTTTTTTTTTTCTTAAAGGGGGTGAAAAAATTCTTATTTCAATCACAGACTTTATTTTGAGTTTACGTCGTATTTTAGCCTTACATCACAAGTTCTCTTCATCAGGAAAGTCTTTGGGAACCTTTCGATGTCCTAGGGACACGGAAAGTATTAAATATAATGACCAAGGTAGGTAGTCCGACATTTACAAAAGACAAGGAATTAGGCAGAAATGTGTAATAAGTAATTAACAACCAGACCTAACAGCATCTTTCAATTAAAAAGATTTTTTTTAAGCAACATGTCAGTATTGATTTGAACTGTGATTCTGCCAAAGTCACCAGCCTTAGGATGTCTGGAGTGTACTGCAGCCGCAATGAATGGAACACATTTATAACTGTGGAGGATGAAGCCTCATTTTTTTTTTAGATCTACCTCTGTTAAGTGAGCTCCTTGCATACATTTGATGTCACCTCTACCTTTCTGCCATTTTCATGATGAAAAGAATTAGCAAATACAATAAATGTGTCAGAGAAACAGGCAGAGCTGCCCTGCCAACATGGTACTAATTTGTTTCTAATCCAGTGGCAAATTATTCTCTTCTTAAAAAAAAAAAAAAGAGAGGGGAAAAGCTCTCTCGGAGAGAGAGAGAAAAAAAAATTAATAAATATTTTGCAGAAGGTGAACTTAGAGATCCTGACGTAAATCCTGAACAAATTACAGGGAAGCAGAACCAGCTGGTGGAGGAATACTGCTGCAGCAAGCACAGCTCCTGGCCTGGCCTGCCAGCACTCTGCAGTTCCCAGCTGTACTGTTGCTAAACACCTTGGCAAAATAATAGGCAGAATGTGTTGCATTTGTTCAAGAAAAACAAGAAATGATCCAAGTTATTTTATGAGGGAATCTGAAGTGGACCCTGGGGTTTCTACGCCAGGTCACTCTGTGTGCTCAGAAAAGCTCAGCACAGGAGGGTTGCTAAAGGGAAGCATGAGGGGGTGTGGAAAGCAGAGTGGTCTGTAAGAAGGAGAGGCTATTACACAAACCTCATGGATACAGGAACACCAGTGGTTCAGGCAGAGCTCACAGCTCTTGTCTGCTACACCACCAAAATCCAGTGATTCTGTGTGTGATGCAGCATGGGTGATATTTTATTATTTTCTTATTCTATCTTAGTTTTGGTTTTAATTCATTATTTCAAATTACCCATAGGACGCAGCCTGGCCACCATCTCTCTCTGAGGGAGGGAGATCTTTTCCACAGGGCTCTCCCAAGGCATATAGCCCTGCAGGCGCAGCTCTGGGGAGAAAACTCACCATGGTATGAAAGTGGCAAGGAGCTGCATGTATCCATTACTTATTTACTCAATTTTCTGTGGCCAGCCTCTGAGCCTTTTAATTTTTTCTCTGTCCATTAGGTGTTGCCTATGTAATTTTTGGAAGGATGGGTTAGCATTTGCTCATAAGAACATCAGCATGACTGATCCCTAGCTTGGATGGAGCTCAGAGTCTACCAAAACTTGAATCTTAAGTAATGATTTTTGCTTTATATAGAACACAAAATGTAAATGAAGTGAAAAAAAGCAAGTGAGCGAGAAGGGGAAGGTTGCAGTAGTGGAAGGATCTCTGCTGTAGCAGACTATATAATATCTGAAATCTGGAACCACATCAGTAACTGCCTTTTTCAAGCTTACATATTGAGTAATTAAGGATTCTTGAGAACTTTATGTTGAAAAGAGATGGTTTTCTAGGAAAGATGAAATAGTTCATCCAGAAACTGCTGTTTCACTGCAGAACTCCTCTGGCAAAATGTTGTGACCTGTAATCTGCAGGAAACCAGATTCAATCCCCCAGATGGTCCCTCATGTTCCTCAAATGGATGTGTCTGCATACTACAGCTCTATTTACAAACAGTTAATAGGTAGTTAGCAGTTTTTTCACAGGGTGTCAATAAAAGGCTAATCAGTCCTTGTAGTAAGAGATTCTATAACAGCTTCTATTAATGGACTGTCTCTAACATGGCTTGTAAATCCTTTGTTTAAGGAGTCTTAATATAAATTGTTGTAATGACAATAGTAATCTGAATGTGCAACCAATCCTGCCCCCTCTACTGCCAGCAATGCTGATAATGAGCTAACAGAAGCACTGCTATTATTGCAATGAAGCCTGCAGGGAGGAAAACCCTAAAGGCTTTTATTAGTAACACCAAGACATGCTGCTGTTTCATTCCAAACCAAAATGAATCACCTTTCCTATTTCTGGATTGGAACAGCCATTGCCTGCATTGCAATACATCACACAGTATGGCACAAAAGTGCTGCCCCTGCTGTTTAGTAAACTCCAAGTATCCCTCTGAGTTTTATCCAGGCAGTTTACACATTCTATTTTATTTTTACAAAATGGGATATATAAACTTGGGGACTTCAAATAAGACAACCTGGCATACTTTTGCCTTTCAAGACATGTGAAATGCTTTGGAAAATTTGTGTATTTACAGCACTTGAAAATAAAATCCAGTGTGCCAGGTAAAGCAATGGTGCCATGACAGCACCACTGACAACCTCACTTTGGAGTAACTATTTAATAAGAAAAAGGAGATTCTTATTCAGTGTTTGAGCTATATGTTGAGGCAGCAAGCAAGAAACTCAAGTAGAAGGGTAGGACTGAGAAGTCTTGGATTTTCTTTTTGGAATATATTACTGATGTAAAATATCTGATTGGATCTGTTACTCATTTCATAAATGCTGTAAATGACACAGAGGTAACTCAAGTCCCCGTTTGCTATAAGTTTAGATTCAGAGTGAAGATATGAGTTAAACACTGTTTAAATGGTGTCTTGTGCATGCTCTCTTCAAAAAACCAGAAGGCATATTTAGGACAGTACCTCATGGTCACAGTTCTGCTTGGCTCGCATGGAAACTATTAATTGCCCAACACCTCTGAAAACCAGGTCTGAATTGTCTCCAGCTGGGACCCAACAGATGAATAAATACATACAGTACCAAATGAGAAGCGGCCATGAAAACCTTGGCCTCTCAAACAGAAAATCACAGTAGTTTATCCCCATGCCTAGGTTGCACACCTTAAAAACAAGATTGGGGTGGGCAAAGACCTTGCTGCAGGCTTTTTAGGTGCTGTCGAAATAGAGCCAACAGAGCAGCACAAGGAATCTTCAAGAAGCCAAAGTGTTATTAATTACTATTATATTTTCGTGCTAATGCTGGTAATCTTAAGTAACTGTTTGTGAGAATGTTTCAGCCTGGCTGAATCCAGAAGTATTGTGTAGATGCAGTAACTGTCAAGAATATGAGCTGTGGAACAACAAAAGCCACCTGCATTGCTCATGAAGGTCTGGAACCAAAGTACCGGAAAGACGAGGTTAGATGCCAAGAAGAGAAAAATCCATTCTGTATGTTCTACATGTGGACCGAGGCATGAGGCCCATAAAGATGAAAAGCTGCCGCTAATTTTAGTGGGATGTTTCTATGACTAATGGGCCATGTCAGTTATAGGTCCTCTGGATACACCACAATGCCTGCTCGGAACTGAAGGAGAGTTGTTTGATTCCCAGATGGACAACCTGGAAAACTGGCATTCCCACGGGCCATCATGTACCTTTAAAATGATGCTGTAGCAATGGTGATGAAAATAAAACACAGTCGGATCCTGTGCTTTCATGGCTGGAGGCAGCAATCAGCGGATCATCACACTGCCAGAGCTGACTTCATTTGCTCTTTGGCAAATCTGTGCAGCAAATCTGAAACCCAGGTATTATTATTTTCAGTCAAAATTCCAGCAACTGACATCCCTTGCTACTTTTCAAGTAGCCCCTAGTGACTCGCCAACGCTAAAGGACTTTGCCATATTTGCAGGAGCACAGCCACTAAAAATAGTCAAGCATGTGCCTACAAGATGGCTTAGTCTGTGCGGGATTATAAAACACACACTGGACATATGATTAGCTTTGCTGTCGTATTTTCTGAGTTGTGAGCAGCAAGCTGCCAAAATAGAATTCATTTAGTGATTTCTTCAGAGCTGTAAGCTTAAAACTGGTTTTTCTGTTCTTAATTTATGTCATGGAGTCTCAACAGCAATTTAATGTGAAGCCTCGGAGTGGGGGAAAGCCAGCTACTGATGTCTGCAGGCTGGTTGAATGTGTGCTGGCAGAGGGCTGGAGTCAGAAGCTGTGCTGGTAACTGCTTCAAAGAAGTGGCTGCTCAATCCTCAGACAGTCTGAGTATTTTCCTTGAGCAGGTGACATAAGAACTGGAGCAGAAGTCTAGAAATGCAGATGCTGTGCCTGAGAGTTATGTGGCCAACTCGGTATAAACAAACAACAAAATACTACTCCAGTCATCGAAAAATCCACAAGTCCACCTTCAGAGAAACAGTTCGTTTCTTTCCAGATTTATACTTGAAAATGTGGAAAGAGGCTCAAACACTTTGAAATTGTGTTTTCTTGCAATAAAGAAAACTTTAGTTTGAAAGAATGTCACTGTTAAGAAATTATTTATGACCTTCCTCCCTCCCTCCCTTCCTCCCTCCCTCCCTTCCTCCTTCCTTTCCTTCCTCCCTTCCCTTCCCTTCCCTTCCCTTCCCTTCCTCCTTTCTTCCCACTCCTCAATCTGGTTATAATGGTATTCAGTGGTGGTTTTTTTAAACATACCAAACCATGATCAGAAGGAGAAAATATCCCTGTCACAGATGTACTCATACACTTCTAAAAACTGAGATGTCTCTCCAAAGAGTGTCAAGGCTTACAATTACCTGAATGTTCTCCAGTCTTTATCCACTGAAACAGAAGCAATTTGTACCTCTGTATATAGAGTTTGGAAATGGTTGCTTCCAAACCCACAAATTCTGTTGACAAGAGAGCACTGTGATAATGTGGTCCCTGTGATTCCAGGCATTAATGCACCATTTCTTACGTATAATAAATTAGCAAGGCACATCAGAGTTTATTTTTAATGTTCTTTGTTGAATTTTATCACAGAAATCAGTTTTGACAGGAACTTTTCACAAATAACACTGCCACTTGAGAATTTCAACTCAAACATCAATGTGGGAGTCCTAAGAACAAAAAAAGATAAATGAAACCTCAAAAAAATCAAGAAACCCAAATCCTATATGCTAAATAGAATTAATTTACTAGGACTGGATTCTACTGCTACTTGAAGAGTTCCTGGTGAAGCCCCTGTCCCTCCTCCAGAGCAGCTCTGGCAGTGCTACTGCCATGACATGGTTCAGGCTGCACCATGGTCACCACCACTGGGGCCTCAAAAGCAGCACCAGTGCTCAGCTGAAACAAATTTCCATGTTACTCTGGAAGTCAAGAAACACTACCGATAAAAGATAGTTGATGAGCTAACCTACATTTTTGAGCATCTAAAGGTTTCCTTGTTATGGTTATGTGTGCATCAGTTTACTTTTTCTCTATATTTTCATTCCAGTTCTTTTATTCCACTTCACAAAACTTCCCAACAGGCCAGAAATTCCTCAAAATGGCCTTTCCACATCAAAATCAGAAATCTCGCTCTTTCTGCAAGCATGTCAGCATACCACCGTGTATTCTATCTGAATTTTTCACGGCTGTGATTTTGGAAAAAATGAAACTAAATAGAAAGAAGTAATTTTAAAGATCATCTGGTTCCAATGTCTCCATGGCAGAGGGAATCCTATCAAGTCCCATAGACTTACAGGGATCCAGCTGGAGCAGCAGATCCCATACAAGTTCACATTCAACTGTGAGTTTATCATTCTCAGAACCATAGTCCTTCCTTTTCTGTCTTGGCTCCAAAAGAAGATTCCTCTTCAGCCAAGCCAGTCTTCTGCCTCATTTGCTTCCCTTCCGATGTTTAGAAATTGCCTGCTCCTGCGCCCTTAGAAGGGGGTCCTTAAAAAGCAGCTAGCACTGATGGACCCCAGCACCTACAAATGCATTTTCCCAGGAGACCTTACTCGCTAATTCCCTGCACAGTCTGAAGCCTACTTTCCTCGTGTCCACGTAGAAGTTTTGATGTCACTTCTTCTGTCAACAGATTTTAAACTCAATCACTTTGTGGTTGCTGTGGCCAAGACGGCCACCAATCACCACTTCACTCATAAGACCTCTGTTAACAAGCAACAAATCAAGGAGGCCATCTTTCCTAGTCACTTCCAACCTAAACCATTCCATGATCTATGGTTATTTGCCTTTAAAAAAAAAACCCAAGCTCACTTCCTAGTTTGCATTTCCTAGTTGGGGTGGAAGGATTCTCTTCTAATTTTCTGTTTACTATGTAGGTACCTAGATCTGAGGTAGTCATTCTGGATCTCCTTGATAGCCAATGGAGATGAAAGAGGTGCAGTTCTGAAGGGAACAACCCCATTTTAATATCAGCTTGTCAGCTGCACCACCTGGTACCCTAGAAGTACCTACTCCCACCCATTGCGCACAAAGGGAGTGCAGAGTGACCAGCCTTGCTGTAAACCTCCAGGTCACAGGTGGCTGCCTGGAGCTCGATGGATGCTGGCACCTCACACCACACAAAATTGTGTTGACGTGGGGCACAGAGAACCTGGGAACCTCTGCTTTAGTCTCTGCTTGCAAAAATTTGCTCTTGCTGCTGTTTCCTACTCTGTGAAATTTTTTTTGCCCAATGTATCATGGGGAAAAAGTGCAGCCAATTATTTACTTTGAGGACAGACACAGAGAAACCTAAGGAGCTACTGCTAAAGTTCCAAAGGTGGCCCATAGTTATTGGTTTAATTTTCATTTGGAGCCTTCATAAATGCAAGCAGCTACAGGGTGCAGGTGGTTCACACAATGCCATTTTCAGCATGCTGTGAGAGGACAATAATGATATCGTGGCTATTACTTGCTTCTGTTTCTCATTTATTCCATTGCCTGACCCATGGGCTCTCTTCCTCCCACCATACCCAATTTATGTGCATATAATATATTCATGGAAACCCAAAGTGTATCATTTGCTGCCAGCCAGCCTACATTGAGTAAGTACAAAAAGGAGACTACATTGCAGTGTGGGAAATGTGGTATCACGAATATGTACAAAAGTAAGGGCTCACCTCATAATTCATGTGTGAGGGAACGAATAAGACATAGCTAAGATTGTCATTGTTAATTTTTTGCGAGCACATTTTAATTGTTAACAGGCAGGAGTTGTGGCTATGTGTGGTCCCTCTCCCATCTTCCACTTGTGGCGGTTGGAGGGTGTTGGTGAGGAATTGGAGCAGATCTTGATGCTCTCGAATCACCCCCATAAGCAGTCACAGAGATGGAGCTGCTAAATGAGCTAAACTTGCCAGCTCCCTTCCAGCTGCCACCACAGACCTGATGTCTCTCAAGACAGCATCCCCACCTCCTCAGAGCCAACAAATAATGCCTGATCAGACCAGAGCCCACTTCTCTGGTGTGTTATGGCAAATCTTGTGGCTTATCAGCTACAAAGTCGTCCGACTGCTGTCAGCCAGGGAGTTGCCCGCATGGTCTTTGAGGAAGAGGATCGGAATAGATGTTGCTGATTAAAAAGGCCTGCTTTGATTCTGTTTTAAGTGTCTTGTACAGTGAGTTTTCCAATTAAACGTCAGAGTCATAATGTACTATAGGCATTGTTGTTGTAGTTACAGATGTTTCTGACTTTCAGAAAAGATTTCCTTATGTCTTGTAATGTTGCATACTCAATGTGAAAAACAAACCCTTTACTAATTTATTTTTTTTTTTGTGCATGGCGGGCAGAAATGTCCTTCAGTTTCAGCTTAAGACTATTTTGTTTGTTTATTTCTCATTGAGGTCAAAACATTTAAAGATTCTTATATTTATTTTTGGGGTTTTTTAGGAGCATTTGACAAGGCATCATAAGCCAGTAGTAACGGCTGGGAATTTTAATGATATTTTCTGGACTGGAGATAAAGCTAAAATGAGGTTTTCTTTTCAGTGCTTACCTCTGATTTTTGAGGAGTCCAATTAGCTCTTACTTGACCAATAAACCCATGAATAGCTTTGAGAATGCTGGCAAAGTATTGGCTGTCACATTGAAATACGCTTATGAACACATTCCTAGTCCTTGTGGTTTTATGGTTTTCAGCAATAAGCCTGCTGAATTTGGTTATATTTTTTGTAAATTATACTAAAAAAATTAGCAAAATACTTTTCTTTCTTAATGTCAAAAAGATATAATAATCAAAATGTAATCTGATGTGATCTGGAAGTATGAAACCAGTCTTACAGAAAATTGATTCCAGCAAGTAGTAGTCCTGGGAATGGGTTCTACCCTACCCTGCACTCTCCAGCTGATGTCAAAGCGTTTTTAATATTTAAATGGAGAAATTATCAAACACAGTGATTCTTATCCCTTTCACTCTTTTTACTTCTCTCTTTCCATTAAATGAAATGAAATGCATCACTGGGAAGAAAAAAAAAAGATGAAGAAAAGTAAAAGTAAATAATACTTGGTCTCCCTGTTGTACACTTCAGAGATTTTAATGGAAATCCAGAAAAACCCTTCTCTTTTCAATTTTTAGTCATGTGAGTGGTGAATACATTAAAAGTCCTGAACAGCAGCAGTCTGGCTGTAGGCCACATGCCTACAAGACTTTCCTGAATGCAAACAAAGAATAAAAAAATAGTTACAAGGATAAATAAGTATTATCTGAAATGCAGATGCCAATGCACAAGCTGACTGCACACCTGGATAATCCTGACGGACATCCCCTGTCTGTGAAATCCAGAAACAGGATGTGACAAAAGCTTAGCATGCATTGAAGTGACTCAGAAACAACATTATGGCCAGAGCTTGATGTTCCTAACACGAGAGATGGGTTATAGCGGTATGTTGTTGGGAATCAGGTGAGTATCTTCCATCTTGGTAGGAAAGCCTCCATTTAAATCACATTTAGTCCATGGTCTGTGTTTTTTTAGGACCTAAAGGAAGAGTTTGAGAGAGAACAACTGTCTCTTGAAAGCCTGCAGATGTATAGTCACCAAAGATATAACTGCATTAAGCTGAGGTTCTTCCTTTACTAAAGAGAAAATAAGGGCAAAGGTGCGTGAAGGGAGAATTTAAACATTCTTCCTTGAGTTCAGCATGTTTATAAAAGAAAGGCAGAGCTTTGTGGAGTGTGAGTCTTGGAGATATTCTTAGAACATTTGTTTTATATGCTGATCCAAATGCTTGCAGTTATGGTATATCTATACATTTCAATTTCATCAGCATTCATAGAGCAGCTAGATATCATCCAGAGGACTGACAAACATAGCTGAGTGGAACCAGGACTGTTTCTTGACATAGCTTAGGGATGTTTTGAAAAGGCTGAAGTACTGTCATCTTCTTCACAGCTGAAATGCACAGGTGGCTCACTATATTTATATATTATATATTATATATTATATATTATATATCATATAACATATATTATATATTATATATCATATAACATATATTATATATTATATATGCAGACAGCTCAGGGGGAGTACATTTAGATGTGAGTATTAAAATATGTCTGTTTCAATGTTAATGAAAGAGATTTCCATAGCCACTTGAATGTATTGCCATATATGTGAGAAACTATGTGGGCAAATCTGTGTGAGCAACTTATGCCTCATGTTTAAAACCATCTACAGAAATCCTAATTATATTTGCAAAATTTGTACTTTATATCATGCTTACTGGGAGTCGTAGACATTTACTTGATAAGGAAAACATTTGATAATAAGAAAATCAGAAATTTACAGAGTTAAATGTGGCAGACCAGAATCTACATGCTTAGTATTGTCTGCCTTATTTGGCCGGAATTTTGGTTGAGCCACATTGATATATAGAGAAAAAAATGAAGCAATTGTAGCTAGACATGAAGGCAGATCCCCTTACACATAATAACAAATAACTTGTCACAGAATATGTTCTAGAGAAGTCTGGGTACCTCATGATCCTCTGAAAAGCCACTTTTTAAAACGAATTTAATTTATACAGTACTGAACCTATGTGCAACAGAATCAGAACGGCTTGAACGACATCATCATTGTCTGAGTTTCCCTTTCTTCTTCTGTAGCCACTATCTGTGGAAAACTCTGTCCTACCCCCAGTTTGAGGATGTATCTATGCTCCATAGCCACCAAGTAGTGCTGAGGCTCACAAATCACCAGGTGTTATTCAAGGACAGTGATCCAGGTGGCTGCTGTTACCTGTGCCAGGAGTTTTCTTTGGTGTGCAGGCAGGAAGCAGAGGAAAATGATAACCCAAGAGGAGGCAGGGCCCTTGCACACAGCGTACCGTAGCGAGTGCCTGCAAATAAGAGTTCAGCTCACCTGGCAGCTCCACTGAACTCTACATCTCTGCAAAGTTTCAGTGATGCACAGTGGGGAGAACTGCAGTTACAGGGTGTGATTCCCCTGGGGTGTGGGGTTTCTGAGGGTGCTTGTCCATCCCCATCCACGGCCTGAGGGAGCTCAGGTGGGTCTCTTAGGGGCCACGCTTGGTGTGGGGCAGGGAGACCTCGGCCTCGAGCTCCCCGGTCACGCCACCGTTCCCTTCCTGTCCCGCGGCGACGCGGCGCTGCAGCCCTGGAAGGAGCTCGTCGGCTGAGCTTCCAGAGGCAGCTTCCTTGTGCCGGTAGGCAGGAGGCGCCATTACACAGCTTGTGAGGGGGAAGGAGCGCGGAGGCGAGCGGGGCCAGGGGCGCCCGCGGATGCCAAGCCCCCGCCGGGACCCGCGGCCCGGCCCGGGGCAGCACCGCTGGCAGCTCACACATTCCGGTCAGCACCTCCCGCGCCAAGGAGCAGCTGTTTCCCAGCTCCTGGCCACAAAGAAGGAGGAGGCTGCAGCCCGCAGCAGCACAGCCTCTCCCGGTGTCTGCCAGGTGCGCCCCGGCCGCGGCTCCCTCGGCCCCGGGCCCCGCTCCGCCCGGCGGGGGCTCCCGCGGCGGCCCCTCGGCAGAGGATTCGGACGTGTCAGCAACCTACTGACCATGAGAAACGCAACTGAAATTAAAGCGTGTGCTACCTAATGTGTGCTTTTAGTATTTGAAGTCCTTTAGCGCAGGGGATAATTCTGATAGTAGCACAGGTCTTGCCCCCGGCAAAACGCAACCGAATGCGGCCCAGCTGAACTGGGGTGGGATTCCGTCCACTGCGCTCCAGGGCTCCAGCTGCCTCCTGGAAAACTTGTCTGTCTTTTCTATTCTTTTCATTTCCCAGGTAAATGAATTAACTGGGAAACATGCCCTTTCCTTCTCAAAATAATAACAGCAGCAAAAAACCCCCCCAAACAAAAATAACAACAAAATACACCAACAAAACAAACACAACAAGAAAAACAAAACAAAACCCCCAAACCTGTGGTGTTTTTATTAAAATGTCAAAACCTTTTGGTTAAAAATTTTGAAAAATATGTTTGAGGAGGTTTTTTTGTTTGTTTTTGGTTTTTTTTTATTCATATAGTATATGAAGGGAGGGGAAGGGAAGAACAGACAAGAGGAAAAGAAAAAGGGAAAGAAAATGAGGGGGGAAGAAAAAAGACTGAATGAAGAGAAAGAAAAGCGGAAAAAAGAGAAAAGAAAAGATAAAGGAAGCTGGTATTTCTTGCAAAACTTTGTTTAAAAAGAGAAGTAATTTTCAGCTGAAAATACTTCAGCAGCAGCAATAAAAAAGTAACTTTAACAAGTAGTTAAACCACACAAATAAATTTACTCACCTGCATAGCATGATTTAGTTGTCTGAACAAAGTTAATGAGCTGCTCATATGTCAGTAGCATGTCTTCCTGGTAAAGAACTGATTTATTTCAGTGGAGTAATCCTAACACAAATTGGGTATAAGATCAGGATAGGTGTTTGGCTTCAGTGATTCCTGATTTACATCATTAGCCAGCAGAACTGAACTCTGACTTTTCTCCTTAAACATACTTAGTATTAAACGAAACCGGCTTGTTTGACCTAACGTTGTTCGCTGCTCCACGGAGATAATATTAAACTCTGCCCTAACATGTATGTACATTAACCCTGATGATTCTAAAGGGGAGCTGAACTTGTGCATGTATCAGAGGGCAGAATTTACCCCTGCATTTACAATAACCAGAAATTTCAATTATATATCTGGCACATGATGGATTTTAAATTGATTTCTGAATAAAAGCAAGGGCTTTACTGGCTTTAGCACTCCGCCAAGCCAATTGGAAAGAATGTGTAAACTTTACCTTTTGCCTACTCCATCTGCCTGTGCCTTGAGAGTTGCCTTTGCATAAACCTTACTTGGGTATTTGTTATCTGCTCTACAGGCACACTGTGATCTTTATTTTCCTTTCAACCAGAGCCACCATCGAGCCTAATAAGAACTGGCATTATGTTGAGTTTATGTAAAATAATACTGGGGTTAAGGCTTATGTTTAGGGACGACAGTAAAATCCAGCCAAAGCCGTGCTCTGAAGCGGCTCAGGAAGGCACAATGTGCATGAGAGCAGTTCAGGGGTGCAGGACAGGTCATCCCTTCGGCTTCCCTTGTAGCAAAACTGCCGTGTGAAGGACTCTGGAGGACTTGCGGGGGGTATTTTTTCCTCAGTGAAGTTTCTCTCGATGGCTCAGAGCTCCAGGAGGGTTTCGGGAGGCTGCGGGCTCTCCGCTGGCCCCCGGAGGGAGCTGCAGGCTGCCGCAAGCTCCGCTCGGCGGGCCACTCACCGGGCGCGGGATGGGGATGGGGACGGTGCGGGTAAATCACCGCTGTGACTAAACAGCCCGTGGTGGGAAAACAGCAATCCAAAAACCGACGAGGAATTCAAGGTTTTTTCCCACCTACAGCTGAGAATGTGTTTGATAAGCAACACCTAAAACATGTTAGGAAGTAGACAGTTTGTTTGCTTGAGTGTGACTTTCTTGGCAGCAGGATTTCTCCCTAATTTATAACCATTATGTAAACTTCTGACTTCCAGATTCACACTGTGAAAATATTCAAGATGAACTAATCAGGGTGGAAATCTGAAATTGTTTCTGCATGGTTTATATCCCCCATCTGGCAGCACAGAACAAACAGTACGACCCTGATGGTGTTTACATGAGTTACCTTGTTGGAGGAAATAATTGTACTTAGAAAATTGTCCTTGCTCAAGAAATGTAACAACGTGTTGGCCTAAACAGGGCTTTATATCTTTTAAATATTTTCTCTTTTTTTTTTCATTGTATGTTTTTGAGGAGGGAGAAGTTAATAACTGTGAATTAGAGCTTTCACACCACATCTGCCTTTTAACTATGAGCCGAAGTTCAGTTAAATGTTCGAAAGTTACAGTTGGTCTCTTTGCTTACTCTCTATGGAGAGCTGTACTGAGGAGCATTCTCAGAAATCCTGATTATTATTCTTATTACCTATTAAGACATTCAGCGTGGCTCTTTCTCTCCCTAAAAAACGCCTCCGTCAGCAGTTTCAAGTGGCGGCATAAATGTAGTGTGCTCAGTCAAAAGGCATAAACGTGCTCTGTGATTTGCATTTTGCTGCACCCTTAAGTGGAGTTTCGCTATAGCAAAGTTTATTATGGCCAGTTTTCATGGTATTTGATTGGATTTGCAGTTCCGTCACTCACCAAGGTTTTCTTTTAGGAAGAGTTAGAGAATAGAAGGTATAGCTTGACAAATACTAATAATGATAATAAGACAAATTTGTCTTCATGAGCTGTGGAGTTTTCAGCAACTTTAGAAGAGAAATTTTGTTTCAGTCATTGCATTGCAGTGCAGAATACTTTACATGTTTGGAGCAGAGTCTGAATCTGCATCCAGAAGTGTTCCAGAAAAAATATAAACACATAACATTATACCGTGAGAATTCATAACCCTAAAAGGTAATTGTTTTCATTAAAAAATGGTCATTTAAGTCAGAGTTGTTGCACAGAGTTATCATGGAGAAGACAACATGTCTTTTTTTAAAACCTAAAATAAATGAGGTCTTGTGTAGTGAACCGTTTAAATTTTTTGGCTCTAGTTTGTATTATTCTGTAGTTTTCAGTTGGCCTTCTAGTGATCACTGTGAATTAATGGGATATGACTCTGTCATGTGAGCTTTCCAAAAAAATGATGGAATTACATTAAATTTATTTTACTATGAATTCCATCTATGTTCTCCCAGAAAAATTCCTGGACACAAATAATTTTAAAAACAACAAAACTGGCTTGTCTTTCAGGCTGAAAATTATTTTCCTAACACTTAAATTCATAATTAAAAAGTGAGTTTTCTTTCATGCTAATATAAGGAGCCAAGGTAATGCATACTTTGCATTAAAATTTTGGCAGTTTTTATTCAGTTATTTCTTAGTCCAAATCAAATTTATATGCTAAATGATTTGCATTAAAATTGTTTTATGTTTCTTAGCTTGAAGGTTTAAGATGATCTGAAGGAAAACAACATATCCAATATCCCAAAGTGACTTTGTGTTAAGACCCAGTTACTAAATAAAGTATATATTTAATTTGGATTAGTTTTTTACTTTGTTTTTTTGGTGTTTGTTTGTTTGTTTTTTTTAAATAAAAGAAGTGTTCTGTGTTGGAAGGAGCTGTCGCTACATAAGGCAGTAAAAGAAGTGGATCCTATAGCAAAGCAAAAGTACCATTGACCCTTAAGGAAACAGAATTAGGGTCAAATTATATAAAGAAAAAAGGGGAGATTTTAGACATATGAGAGAAAAACTTATTTCCTCAATGCATTGTAATGCTAGAGAGATCCTAAGGGTGTTTGCACATGACAAACTTTAGGAACTGAGAGACGTGCAAGAACGTTGTGAGCATTTTAAAAAAAAACATATCCAGTTAATTTAAAAGATCGGATTACGTATTACTCAATAGAATGCGAGGAAGTAAAAAGAAAAAATTTCTTTTTGGAAGGACTTTTGGCCTTGTTCATAGGTCTAGTGTGAAGAGTGCAGATTTTTCTTTTTAATCACATTTTTTTTTTTTTCAGACAGCTGAACAGCAACTTATTGTGAAATTTCAAGGACTATTTTAAAGTGCCTAGTTACCAAATAGATTTTAGATTTGTTGACATCAACTTAAAGGAAATATAAATTCTAAGGGAAAAGAAAACCTGGAGAATGTTGAATAATATCTAAAATAATGTGGTAGAATGAGTGTTAATTTCAAATCCTTTACATGATGAAAAAAAAAGAAAAAAGTGAAGGTAAACTGCTGTTTAACAGCTTCCCACTGTTATATAAACTTTCAAACAACCATGAAATGTAGGTCTCTGGACATCACTTAAAAGAACCACAAATAAACAGAGGGTCGTACCACACTTCTGTTCCCTAATGTGTAACTAAAAGGTTTAGCTAAGAACAGAAAGTGTCTAAAACTCCTTTTTGTTTATCTACTGCCTTGTGTACCATAAACACAAATAAGCAAATCAGGGTCGGAGAGGGGAGGTAGGATGCTGCCTGCCTGTGAATAAGGCACAAAGGAGGTAAAAAGCCTGTTACTGTCTCTGGAGGGTCATCTTACCTTTGTGTGTGCAGCAGGCGGGGACATTTATGTAGCAAAGAATCACCTACTTAAAATATAAGGATGCTGCACTTAACACTCCTGTGCCAGAACATCTCTGGGGACTTGTATATCTTTCATGGAAATTTGCTGAAGTGTAACTGTTTAGCAATTACTTGGGACTTAGAATAACGGTGTTCTTTTTAACAGAGCAAAACACAAGCTGAGCTGCTGTATCTAATGTACCTCCAGCCTGCAAGGCTGCATCCTCTTCAGACTTGCTGTGATCATGACCAGAAATTTGTAGTGGTCTTAAATCATACAAAATTCCTCTGAAATTGAGAGTGGCCCGTATAAGCTGGAATTTCCTCCTGGGAGGAAGCGTTCATACCTCTGCTGTTACTGGTGCTGCATATGCCGAGCTGGGGTGAAGGGTCTGCTTCTGGGGAGAAACCCAGCTCTGGGTGATGGCACAAACCCTCTACCAGAAAATATAATAATTTCTTAGCTGCACTGGTGTAGACTGGTGTAAAGAGTTATGCAAGTAATCCAGAAGTATACATGGGCAGAAAGATTTATTTTCTCCAAAGATAATACTTGCAATGTTTTGTCCTTTGACAACAAAACAGTGTAAATAAAACAATGCAAATAAAACCTGGAAAGGTAATTTTCTTTAAGTTTTGCTCCAAAACTATCCTACCTTTCCCACATCCCTCACAAAAAAAAAAAAAAATTCTCTCCTTTGGGGATTTAATTTTTGCTTTTGTTTTAGCAAATAAAATGTTTAGGCAGCACAGTGACAAGCAGCAGCATAAATCCAATAGTCCGCTGAATGTAGCATGTTTAGGAGAAAAGTGGGGCCTCTGGTTCAGACAGAGTAATTAATATCTATTGGCGTATAGGCTTCCTTGAAGTATTCATTATGTGAAATCAGGTACTTACATGTGCTGCAATTAAGTTGATATATATGTGTGTATTATTTATTTATTTGTGTAACGTGTGTGTGATAAATTACCAGTATGTGGACATATTTTAAAACCTGTTCCTAATCTCAGTGTTAGTCATGTAACCTAAGAAGGAATGAAGACATAGGCTCGAGCGATGATGGTTATACAACACCCCAACAAGAGCAGAACATAACACAAATGTCATTACAGCCCAGGGCTGCACACAAAGAGTTCTGACCGCTCGTAGGTTTCATTCGGGTGGTAAAAAAATGTGCGTGT